>JAKFHT010004752.1:0-122797 GCA_023783455.1 Erythrocebus patas
GGGATTCCAAATATCCCTTTGCGATTCCACAAAACAGCCTTAGCGAAAGGCTTCATGAAGGGAAAGATGTAACTCTGTGAGATGAATTAACAGAACACAGAGCAGATTCTCAGAAAGCTTCTTTCCAGTTTTGAACGGAAGATATTTCCTTATTCAACATAGCCCTCTATGGGAGTCCAAATATCCCTTTGCTAATTCCACAAGAACAGCCTTAGCGAAGGCTTTGAAGAGAAAGATGTAACTCTGTGAGATGAATTAACAGAACACAGAGCAGTTTGTCAGAAAGCTGCTTTCCAATTTTGAACGGAAGATATTTCCTTTTTCACCATAGCCCTCTATGGGCTTCCAAATATCCCTTTGCCAATTCCACAAGAACAGCCTTAGCGAAAGGCTTCTTGAAGGGAAAGATGTAACTCTGTGAGATGAATTAACAGAACACAGAGCAGTTTCTCAGAAAGCTTCTTTCCAATTTTGAACGGAAGATAGTTCCTTTTTCACCATAGCCCTCTATGGGATTCTAAATATCCCTTTGCCAATTCGACAAGAACAGCCTTACCGAAAGGCTTCTTGAAGGGAAACATGTAACTCTGTGAGATGAATTAACAGAACACAGAGCAGTTTCTCAGAAAGCTCTTTCCAGTTTTGAACGGAAGATATTTCCTTTTTCAACATAGCCCTCTATGGGCTTCCAAATATCCCTTTGCCAATTCCACAAGAACAGCCTTAGCGAAAGGCTTCTTGAAGGGAAAGATGTAACTCTGTGAGATGAATTAACAGAACACAGAGCAGTTTCTCAGAAAGCTTCTTTCCAGTTTTGAACGGAAGATATTTCCTTTTTCACCATAGCCCTCTATGTTCTTCCAAATATCCCTTTGCCTATTCCACAAGAACAGCCTTAGCGAAAGGCTTCTTGAAGGGAAAGATGTAAGTCTGTGAGATGAATTAACAGAACACAGAGCAGTTTCTCAGAAAGCTTCTTTCCAGTTTTGAACGGAAGATATTTCCTTTTCACCATAGCCCTCTATGGGCTTCCAAATATCCTTTGCTAATTCCACAAGAACAGCCTTAGCGAAAGGCTTCTTGAAGGAAAGATGTAACTCTGTGAGATGAATTAACAGAACACAGAGCAGTTTCTCAGACAGCTTCTTTCCAGTTTTGAACCCAAGATATTTCCTTTTCACCATAGCCCTCTGTGGGCTTCCAAATATCCTTTGCTAATTCACAGGAACAGCCTTAGCGAATGGCTTCTTGAAGGAAAAATGTAACTCTGTGAGATGAATTAACAGAACACAGAGCAGTTTCTCAGAAAGCTTCTTTCCAGTTTTGAACGGAAGATATTTCCTTTTCAACATAGCCTCTAAGGGCTTCCAAATATCCTTTGCCAATTCCACAAGAACAGCCTTAGCGAAAGGCTTCTTGAAGGGAAAGATGTAACTCTGTGAGATAGATTAACAGAACACAGAGCAGTTTCTCAAGCTTCTTTCCAGTTTTGAGCGGAAGATATTTCCTTTTTCATCATAGCACTCTATGGGCTTCAAAATATCCCTCTGCCAATTCCACAAGAACAGCCTTAGCGAAACTTCTTGAAGGAAAGATGTAACTCTGTGAGATGAATTAACAGAACACAGAGCAATTTCTCAAAAAAAGCTTCTTTCCAGTTTTGAGCGGAAGATATTTCCTTTTCACCATAGCCCTCTAAGACTTCCAATCTCCCCTGCCAATTCCACAAGAACAGCCTTAGCGAAACTTCTTGAAGGGAAAGATGTAACTCTGTGAGATGAATTAACAGAACACAGAGCAGTTTCTCAAGCTTCTTTCCAGTTTTGAGCGGAAGATGGTTCCTTTTTCACCATAGCCCTCTATGGGCTGAAATATCCCTTTGCCAATTCCACAGAACAGCCTTACCGAAGGCTTCTTGAAGGAAAGATGTAACTCTGTGAGATGAATTAACAGAACACAGAGCAGTTTCTCTAAGCTTCTTTCCAGTTTTGAGCGGAATATATTTCCTTTTCACCATAGCCCTCTAGGAGCTTCCAAATATCCTTTGCCAATTCCCCAAGAACAGCCTTAGCGAAAACTGCTTGAAGGAAAGATGTAACTCTGTGAGATGAATTAACAGAACACAGAGCAGTTTCTCAAGCTTCTTTCCAGTTTTGAACGTAAGATATTTCCTTTTTCACCATAGCCCTCTATGTTCTTCTAAATATCCCTTTGCCAATTCCACAAGAACAGCCTTAGCGAAAGGCTTCCTGAAGGGAAAGATGTAACTCTGTGAGATGAATTAACAGAACACAGAGCAGTTTCTCAGAAGGCTTCTTTCCAGTTTTGAACGGAAGTTATTTCCTTTTTTCAAAGCCCTCTATGGGCTTCCAAATATCCCTTTGCAAATTCCACAGGAACAGCCTTAGCGAAAGGCTTCTTGAAGGGAAAAATGTAACTTTGTGAGATGAATTAACAGAACACAGAGCAGTTTCTCAGAAAGCTTCTTTCCAGTTTTGAACGGAAGATACTTCCTTTTTCACCCTAGCCCTCTATGGGATTCCAAAGATCCCTTTGCCAATTCCACAAGAACAGCCTTAGCGAAAGGCTTCTTGAAGGGAAAGATGTAACTCTGTGAGATGAATTAACAGAACACAGAGCTGTTTGTCAAAAAACTTCTTTACAGTTTTAAACCCAAGATGTTTCCTTTTTCACCATAGCCCTCTATGGGCTTCCAAATATCACTTTGCGAAATCCACAAGAAGAGCCTTAGCGAAAGGCTTCTTGAAGGGAAAGATGTAACTCTGTGAGATGAATTAACAGAACACAGAGCAGTTTCTCAGAAAGCTTCTTTCCAGTTTTGAACGGAAGATATTTCCTTTTTCACCATAGCCCTCTATGGGCTTCCAAATATCCCTTTGCCAATTCCACAAGAACAGCCTTAGCGAAAGGCTTCTTGAAGGGAAAGATGTAACTCTGTGAGTTGAATTAACAGAACACAGAGCAGTTTCTCAGAAAGCTTCTTTCCAGTTTTGAGCGGAAGATATTTCCTTTTTCACCATAGCACTCTATGGGCTTCCAAATATCCTTTGCCAATTCCACAAGAACAGCCTTAGCGAAAGGCTTCTTGAAGGGAAAGATGTAACTCTGTGAGATGAATTAACAGAACACCAGAGCAGTTCTCAAAAGCTTCTTTCCAGTTTTGAGCGGAAGATATTTCCTTTTCACCATAGCCCTCGAAGGGCTTCCAAATACCCTTGCCAATTCCACAAGAACAGCCTTAGCGAAGGCTTCTTGAAGGGAAAGATGTAACTCTGTGGATGAATTAACAGAACACAGAGCAGTTTCTCAGAAAGCTTCTTTCCAGTTTTGAGCGGAAGATGGTTCCTTTTCACCATAGCCCTCTATGGGCTTCCAAATTTCCTTTACCAATTCCACAAGAAGAGCCTTAGCGAAAGGCTTCTTGAAGGAAAGATGTAACTCCTGTGAGATGAATTAACAGAACACAGAGCAGTTTCTCAGAAAGCTTCTTTCCAGTTTTGAACGGAAGATATTTCCTTTTTCACCATAGCACTCTATGGGCTTCCAAATATCCCTTTGGCGAATTCCACAAGAAGAGCCTTGAAGGAAAGTGAAGGGAAAGATGTAACTCTGTGAGATGAATTAACAGAACACAGAGCAGTTTCTCAAAAGCTTCTTCCAGTTTTGAGCGGAAGATATTTCCTTTTCACCATAGCCCTCTAAGGTCTTCCAAATACCCCTTTGCCAATTCCACAAGAACAACCTTAGCGAAAACTTCTTGAAGTTAAAGATGTAACTCTGTGAGATGAATTAACAGAACACAGAGCAGTTTCTCAAAAACTTCTTTACAGTTTTGAACCCAAGATGTTTCCTTTTTCACCATAGCCCTCTATGGGCTTCCAAATATCACTTTTATGAATCCACAAGAACAGCCTTAGCGAAAGGCTTCTTGAAGGGAAAGATGTAACTCTGTGAGATAGAATTAACAGAACACAGAGCAGTTTCTCAAGCTTCTTTCCTGTTTTGAGCGGAAGACACTTCCTTTTTCACCATAGCCCTCTCACAGGCTTCCAAATATCCCTTTGCCAATTCCACAAGAACAGCCTTAGCGAAAAGCTGTGAAGGGGTAAAGATGTAAGTCTGTGAGATGAATTAACAGAACACAGAGCAGTTTCTCAAGCTTCTTTCCAGTTTTGAGCGGAAGATATTTCCTTTTCACCATAGCACTCTATGGGCTTCAAATATCCCTTTGCCAATTCCACAAGAACAGCCTTAGCGAAGGTGTCTTGAAGGGAAAGATGTAACTCTGTGAGATGAATTAACAGAACACAGAGCAGTTTCTCAGAAAGCTTCTTTCCAGTTTTGAACGGAAGATATTTCCTTTTTCACCATAGCCCTCTATGGGCTTTCAAATATCCTTTGCCAATTCCACAAGAAGAGCCTTAGCGAAAGGCTTCTTGAAGGAAAGATGTAACTCTGTGAGATGAATTAACAGAACACAGAGCAGTTTCTCAGAAAGCTTCTTTCCAGTTTTGAACGGAAGATACTTCCTTTTTCACCATAGCCCTCTATGGGCTTCCAAATATCCTTTGCTAATTCCACAAGAACAGCCTTAGCGAAAGGCTTCTTGAAGGAAAGATGTAACTCTGTGAGATGAATTAACAGAACACAGAGCAGTTTCTCAGAAAGCTTCTTTCCAGTTTTGAGCGGAAGATAGTTCCTTTTTCACCATAGCCCTCTATGGGCTTCCAAATATCCTTTGCCAATTCCACAAGAACAGCCTTAGCGAAAGGCTTCTTGAAGGAAAGATGTAACTCTGTGAGATGAATTAACAGAACACAGAGCAGTTTCTCTGAAAGCTTCTTTCCAGTTTTGAGCGGAATATATTTCCTTTTTCACCATAGCCCTCTATGGGCTTCCAAATATCCTTTGCTAATTCCACAAGAACAGCCTTAGCGAAAGGCTTCTTGAAGGAAAGATGTAACTCTGTGAGATGAATTAACAGAACACAGAGCAGTTTCTCAGAAAGCTTCTTTCCAGTTTTGAACGGAAGATAGTTCCTTTTTCACCATAGCCCTCTATGGGCTTCCAAATATCCCTTTGCCAATTCCACAAGAACAGCCTTAGCGAAAGGCTTCTTGAAGGAAAGATGTAACTCTGTGAGATGAATTAACAGAACACAGAGCAGTTTCTCTGAAAGCTTCTTTCCAGTTTTGAACGGAAGATATTTCCTTTTTCACCATAGCCCTCTATGGGCTTCCAAATATCCCTTTGCCAATTCCACAAGAACAGCCTTAGCGAAAGGCTTCTTGAAGGGAAAGATGTAACTCTGTGAGATGAATTAACAGAACACAGAGCAGTTTCTCAGAAAGCTTCTTTCCAGTTTTGAACGGAAGATATTTCCTTTTTCACCATAGCCCTCTATGTTCTTCTAAATATCCCTTTGCCAATTCCACAAGAACAGCCTTAGCGAAAGGCTTCCTGAAGGGAAAGATGTAACTCTGTGAGATGAATTAACAGAACACAGAGCAGTTTCTCAGAAGGCTTCTTTCCAGTTTTGAACGGAAGTTATTTCCTTTTTCACCATAGCCTCTATGGGCTTCCAAATATCCTTTGCCAATTCCACAAGAACAGCCTTAGCGAAAGGCTTCTTGAAGGGAAAAATGTAACTTTGTGAGATGAATTAACAGAACACAGAGCAGTTTCTCAGAAATCTTCTTTCCAGTTTTGAACGGAAGATACTTCCTTTTTCACCATAGCACTCTATGGGATTCCAAATATCCCTTTGCCAATTCCACAAGAACAGCCTTAGCGAAAGGCTTCTTGAAGGGAAAGATGTAACTCTGTGAGATGAAGTAACAGAACACAGAGCATTTTCTCAGACAGCTTCTTTCCAGTTTTGAACGGAAGATATTTCCTTATTCACCATAGCCCTCTATGGGCTTCCAAATATCCCTTTGCCAGTTCCACAAGAAGAGCCTTAGCGAAAGGCTTCTTGAAGGGAAAGATGTAACTCTGTGAGATGAATTAACAGAACACAGAGCAGTTTCTCAGAAAGCTTCTTTCCAGTTTTGAACGGAAGATATTTCCTTTTTCACCATAGCCCTCTATGAGCTTCCAAATATCCCTTTGCCAATTCCACAAAAAGAGGCTTAGCGAAAGGCTTCTTGAAGGGAAAGATGTAACTCTGTGAGATGAATTAACAGAACACAGAGCAGTTTCTCATAAAGCTTCTTTCCAGTTTTGAACGGAAGATATTTCCTTTTTCACCATAGCCCTCTATGGGCTTCCAAATATCCCTCTGCCAATTCCACAAGAAGAGCCTTAGCGAAAGGCTTCTTGAAGGGAAAGATGTAACTCTGTGAGATGAATTAACAGAACACAGAGCAGTTTCTCAGAAAGCTTCTCTCCAGTTTTGAACGGAATATATTTCATTTTTCACCATAGCACACTATGGGCTTCCAAATATCCCATTGCCAATTCCACAAGAACAGCCTTAGCGAAAGGCGTCTTGAAGGGAAAGATGTAACTCTGTGAGATGAATTAACAGAACACAGAGCAGTTTCTCAGAAAGCTTCTTCCAGTTTTGAACGGAAGATATTTCCTTTTCACCATAGCCCTCTATGGGCTTCCAAATATCCCTTGCCAATTCCACAAGAACAGCCTTAGCGAAAGGCTTTTGAAGGAAAGATGTAACTCTGTGAGATGAATTAACAGAACACAGAGCAGTTTCTCAGAAAGCTTCTTTCCAGTTTTGAACGGAAGATATTTCCTTTTTCACCATAGCCCTCTATGGGCTTCCAAATATCCTCTGCCAATTCCACAAGAAGAGCCTTAGCGAAAGGCTTCTTGAAGGAAAGATGTAACTCTGTGAGATGAATTAACAGAACACAGAGCAGTTTCTCAGAAAGCTTCTTCCAGTTTTGAACGGAATATATTTCATTTTTCACCATAGCACACTATGGGCTTCCAAATATCCTTGCCAATTCCACAAGAACAGCCTTAGCGAAAGGCGTCTTGAAGGAAAGATGTAACTCTGTGAGATGAATTAACAGAACACAGAGCAGTTTCTCAGAAAGCTTCTTCCAGTTTTGAACGGAAGATATTTCCTTTTCACCATAGCCCTCTATGGGCTTCCAAATATCCCTTGCCAATTCCACAAGAACAGCCTTAGCGAAAGGCTTTTGAAGGAAAGATGTAACTCTGTGAGATGAATTAACAGAACACAGAGCAGTTTCTCAGAAAGCTTCTTTCCAGTTTTGAACGGAAGATATTTCCTTTTTCACCATAGCCTCTATGGGCTTTCAAATATCCCTTGCCAATTCCACAAGAAGAGCCTTAGCGAAAGGCTTCTTGAAGGAAAGATGTAACTCTGTGAGATGAATTAACAGAACACAGAGCAGTTTCTCAGAAGCTTCTTTCCAGTTTTGAACGGAAGATATTTCCTTTTCACCATAGCCCTCTATGGGCTTCCAAATATCCTTTGCCAATTCCACAAGAACAGCCTTAGCGAAGGCTTCTTGAAGGAAAGATGTAACTCTGTGAGATGAATTAACAGAACACAGAGCAGTTTCTCAAAAGCTTCTTTCCAGTTTTGAACGGAAGATATTTCCTTTTTCACCATAGCCCTCTATGGGCTTCCAAATATCCCTTGCCAATTCCACAAGAACAGCCTTAGCGAAAGGCTTTTGAAGGAAAGATGTAACTCTGTGAGATGAATTAACAGAACACAGAGCAGTTACTCAGAAAGCTTCTTTCCAGTTTTGAACGGAAGATATTTCCTTTTTTCACATAGCCCTCTATGGGCTTCCAAATATCCCTTTGCCAATTCCACAAGAAGAGCCTTAGCGAAAGGCTTCTTGAAGGAAAGATGTAACTCTGTGAGATGAATTAACAGAACACAGAGCAGTTTCTCAGAAAGCTTCTTTCCAGTTTTGAACGGAAGATATTTCCTTTTCACCATAGCCTCTATGGGCTTCCAAATATCCCTTTGCCTGTTCCACAAGAACAGACTTAGCGAAAGGCTTCTTGAAGGAAAGATGTAACTCTGTGAGATGAATTAACAGAACACAGAGCAGTTTCTCAGAAAGCTTCTTTCCAGTTTTGAACGGAAGATATTTCCTTTTCACCATAGCCCTGTATGGGCTTCCAAATATCCTTGCCAATTCCACAAGAACAGCCTTAGCGAAAGGCTTCTTGAAGGAAGATGTAACTCTGTGAGATGAATTAACAGAACACAGAGCAGTTTCTCAGAAATCTTCTTTCCAGTTTTGAGCGGAAGATATTTCCTTTTCACCATAGCCCTCTAAGGGCTTCCAAATATCCATTTGCCAATTCCACAAGAACAGCCTGAGCGAAAGGCTTCTTGAAGGAAAGATGTAACTCTGTGAGATGAATTAACAGAACACAGAGCAGTTTCTCAGAAAGCTTCTTTCCAGTTTTGAACGGAAGATATTTCCTTTTTCACCATAGCCCTGTATGGGCTTCCAAATATCCCTTTGCCAATTCCACAAGAACAGCCTTAGCGAAAGGCTTCTTGAAGGGAAAGATGTAACTCTGTGAGATGAATTAACAGAACACAGAGCAGTTTCTCAGAAATCTTCTTTCCAGTTTTGAACGGAAGATATTTCCTTTTTCACCATAGCCCTCTAAGGGCTTCCAAATATCCATTTGCCAATTCCACAAGAACAGCCTGAGCGAAAGGCTTCTTGAAGGGAAAGATGTAACTCTGTGAGATGAATTAACAGAACACAGAGCAGTTTCTCAGAAAGCTTCTTTCCAGTTTTGAACGGAAGATATTTCCTTTTTCACCATAGCCCTCTATGAGATTCCAAATATCCCTTTGCCAATTGCACAAGAACAGCCTTAGCGAAAGACTTCTTGAAGGGAAAGATGTAACTCTGTGAGATGAATTAACAGAACACAGAGCAGTTTCTCAGAAAGCTTCTTTCCAGTTTTGAACGGAAGATATTTCCTTTTTCACCATAGCCCTCTATGTTTTTCCAACTATCCCTTTGCCTATTCCACAAGAACAGCCTTAGCGAAAGGCTTCTTGAATGGAAAGATGTAACTCTGTGAGATGAATTAACAGAACACAGAGCAGTTTCTCAGAAAGCTTCTTTCCAGTTTTGAACGGAAGATATTTCCTTTTTCACCATAGCACTCTATGGGCTTCCAAATATCCCTTTGCCAGTTCCACAAGAACAGCCTTAGCGAAAGGCTTCTTGAAGGGAAAGATGTAACTCTGTGAGATGAATTAACAGAACACAGAGCAATTTCTCAGAAAGCTTCTTTCCAGTTTTGAACGGAAGATATTTCCTTTTTCACCATAGCCCTCTATGGGCTTCCAAATATCCCTTTGCTAATTCCACAAGAACAACCTTAGCGAAAGGCTTCTTGAAGGAAAGATGTAACTCTGAGATGAATTAACAGAACACAGAGCAGTTTCTCAAAAACTTCTGTACAGTTTTGAACCCAAGATGTTTCCTTTTTCACCATAGCCCTCTGGGGCTTCCAAATATCACTTTGCGAAATCCACAAGAACAGCCTTAGCGAAAGGCTTCTTGAAGGAAAGATGTAACTCTGTGAGATGAATTAACAGAACACAGAGCAGTTTCTCAGAAAGCTTCTTTCCAGTTTTGAACGGAAGACACTTCCTTTTTCACCATAGCCCTCTATGGGCTTCCAAATATCCTTTGCCAATTCCACAAGAACAGCCTTAGCGAAAGGCTTCTTGAAGGAAAGATGTAACTCTGTGAGATGAATTAACAGAACACAGAGCAGTTTCTCAGAAAGCTTCTTTCCAGTTTTGAACGGAAGATATTTCCTTTTTCACCATAGCCCTCTATGGGCTTTCAAATATCCTTTGCCAATTCCACAAGAAGAGCCTTAGCGAAAGGCTTCTTGAAGGAAAGATGTAACTCTGTGAGATGAATTAACAGAACACAGAGCAGTTTCTCAGAAAGCTTCTTTCCAGTTTTGAACGGAAGATATTTCCTTTTTCACCATAGCACTCTAAGGGCTTCCAAATATCCTTTGCCAATTCCACAAGAACAGCCTTAGCGAAAGGCTTCTTGAAGGAAAGATGTAACTCTGTGAGATGAATTAACAGAACACAGAGCAGTTTCTCAGAAAGCTTCTTTCCAGTTTTGAACGGAAGACACTTCCTTTTTCACCATAGCCCTCTATGGGCTTCCAAATATCCTTGCCAATTCCACAAGAACAGCCTTAGCGAAAGGCTTCTTGAAGGAAAGATGTAACTCTGTGAGATGAATTAACAGAACACAGAGCAGTTTCTCAGAAAGCTTCTTTCCAGTTTTGAACGGAAGATATTTTTTTCACCATAGCCTCTATGGGCTTCCAAATATCCTTTGCCAATTCCACAAGAAGAGCCTTAGCGAAGGCTTCTTGAAGGAAAGATGTAACTCTGTGAGATGAATTAACAGAACACAGAGCAGTTTCTCAGAAAGCTTCTTTCCAGTTTTGAACGGAAGATATTTCCTTTTTCACCATAGCACTCTATGGGCTTCCAAATATCCTTTGCCAATTCCACAAGAACAGCCTTAGCGAAAGGCTTGAAGGAAAGATGTAACTCTGTGAGATGAATTAACAGAACACAGAGCAGTTTCTCAGAAAGCTTCTTTCCAGTTTAGAACGGAAGATACTTCCTTTTTCACCATAGCCCTCTATGGGCTTCCAAATATCCTTTGCCAATTCCACAAGAACAGCCTTAGCGAAAGGCTTCTTGAAGGAAAGATGTAACTCTGTGAGATGAATTAACAGAACACAGAGCAGTTTCTCAGAAAGCTTCTTTCCAGTTTTGAACGGAAGATATTTCCTTTTTCACCATAGCACTCTATGGGCTTCCAAATATCCTTTGCCAATTCCACAAGAACAGCCTTAGCGAAAGGCTTGAAGGAAAGATGTAACTCTGTGAGATGAATTAACAGAACACAGAGCAGTTTCTCAGAAAGCTTCTTTCCAGTTTTGAACGGAAGATATTTCCTTTTTCACCATAGCCCTCTATGGGCTTCCAAATATCCTTTGCCAATTCCACAAGAACAGCCTTAGCGAAAGGCTTTGAAGGAAAGATGTAACTCTGTGAGATGAATTAACAGAATACAGAGCAGTTTCTCAGAAAGCTTCTTTCCAGTTTTGAACGGAAGATATTTCCTTTTTCACCATAGCACTCTATGGGCTTCCAAATATCCTTTGCCAATTCCACAAGAACAGCCTTAGCGAAGGCTTCTTGAAGGAAACATGTAACTCTGTGAGATGAATTAACAGAACACAGAGCAGTTTTTCAGAAAGCTTCTTTCCAGTTTTGAACGGAAGATATTTCCATTTTCCATAGAACTCTATGGGCTTCCAAATATCCTTTGCCAATTCCACAAGAAGAGCCTTAGCGAAGGCTTCTTGAAGGAAAGATGTAACTCTGTGAGATGAATTAACAGAACACAGGCAGTTTCTCAGAAAGCTTCTTTCCAGTTTTGAACGGAAGATATTTCCTTTTTCACCATAGCCTCTATGGGCTTCCAAATATCCTTTGCCAATTCCACAAGAACAGCCTTAGCGAAAGGCTTCTTGAAGGAAAGATGTAACTCTGTGAGATGAATTAACAGAACACAGAGCAGTTTCTCAGAAAGCTTCTTTCCAGTTTTGAACGGAAGATATTTCCTTTTCATCATAGCACTCTATGGGCTTCCAAATATCCTTTGCCAATTCCACAAGAACAGCCTTAGCGAAAGGCTTCTGAAGGGAAAGATGTAACTCTGTGAGATGAATTAACAGAACACAGAGCAATTTCTCAAAAGCTTCTTTCCAGTTTTGAACGGAAGATATTTCCTTTTCACCATAGCCCTCTAAGGGCTTCCAAATACCCTTTGCCAATTCCCCAAGAATAGCCTTAGCGAAAGGCTTTTGAAGGAAAGATGTAACTCTGTGAGATGAATTAACAGAACACAGAGCAGTTTCTCAGAAAGCTTCTTTCCAGTTTTGAATGGAAGATAGTTCCTTTTTCACCATAGCCCTCTATGGGCTTCCAAATATCCTTTGCCAATTCCACAAGAACAGCCTTACCGAAAGGCTTCTTGAAGGAAAGATGTAACTCTGTGAGATGAATTAACAGAACACAGAGCAGTTTCTCAGAAAGCTTCTTTCCAGTTTTGAACGGAAGATATTTCCTTTTCACCATAGCCCTCTAGGAGCTTCCAAATATCCTTGCCAATTCCACAAGAACAGCCTTAGCGAAAGGCTTCTTGAAGGAAAGATGTAACTCTGTGAGATGAATTAACAGAACACAGAGCAGTTTCTCAGAAAGCTTCTTTCCAGTTTTGAACGGAAGATATTTCCTTTTCACCATAGCCCTCTATGTTCTTCTAAATATCCCTTTGCCAATTCCACAAGAACAGCCTTAGCGAAAGGCTTCCTGAAGGAAAGATGTAACTCTGTGAGATGAATTAACAGAACACAGAGCAGTTTCTCAGAAGGCTTCTTTCCAGTTTTGAACGGAAGTTATTTCCTTTTTCAAAGCCCTCTATGGGCTTCCAAATATCCTTGCCAATTCCACAGGAACAGCCTTAGCGAAAGGCTTCTTGAAGGAAAGATGTAACTCTGTGAGATGAATTAACAGAACACAGAGCAGTTTGTCAAAAACTTCTTTACAGTTTTGAACCCAAGATGTTTCCTTTTCACCATAGCCCTCTATGGGCTTCCAAATATCCTTTGCCAATTCCACAAGAAGAGCCTTAGCGAAAGGCTTCTTGAAGGAAAGATGTAACTCTGTGAGATGAATTAACAGAACACAGAGCAGTTTCTCAGAAAGCTTCTTTCCAGTTTTGAAGGAAGTTACTTCCTTTTCACCATAGCCCTATGGGCTTCCAAATATCCTTTGCTAATTCCACAAGAACAGCCTTAGCGAAAGGCTTCTTGAAGGGAAAGATGTAACTCTGTGAGATGAATTAACAGAACACAGAGCAGTTTCTCAGAAAGCTTCTTTCCAGTTTTGAACGGAAGATAGTTCCTTTTTCACCATAGCCCTCTATGGGCTTCAAATATCCTTTGCCAATTCCACAAGAACAGCCTTACCGAAAGGCTTCTTGAAGGAAAGATGTAACTCTGTGAGATGAATTAACAGAACACAGAGCAGTTTCTCTGAAAGCTTCTTTCCAGTTTTGAACGGAATATATTTCCTTTTTCACCATAGCCCTCTAAGAGCTTCCAAATATCCCTTTGCCAATTCCACAAGAACAGCCTTAGCGAAAGGCTTCTTGAAGGGAAAGATGTAACTCTGTGAGATGAATTAACAGAACACAGAGCAGTTTCTCAGAAAGCTTCTTTCCAGTTTTGAACGGAAGATATTTCCTTTTTCACCATAGCCCTCTATGTTCTTCTAAATATCCCTTTGCCAATTCCACAAGAACAGCCTTAGCGAAAGGCTTCCTGAAGGGAAAGATGTAATTCTGTGAGATGAATTAACAGAACACAGAGCAGTTTCTCAGAAGGCTTCTTTCCAGTTTTGAACGGAAGTTATTTCCTTTTTTCAAAGCCCTCTAAGGGCTTCCAAATATCCCTTTGCAAATTCCACAAGAACAGCCTTAGCGAAAGGCTTCTTGAAGGAAAGATGTAACTTTGTGAGATGAATTAACAGAACACAGAGCAGTTTCTCAGAAAGCTTCTTTCCAGTTTTGAACGGAAGATATTTTTTCACCATAGCCTCTATGGGCTTCCAAATATCCTTTGCCAATTCCACAAGAACAGCCTTAGCGAAGGCTTCTTGAAGGGAAAGATGTAACTCTGTGAGATGAAGTAACAGAACACAGAGCATTTTCTCAGACAGCTTCTTTCCAGTTTTGAACGGAAGATATTTTTTCACCATAGCCCTCTATGGGCTTCCAAATATCCTTTGCCAGTTCCACAAGAAGAGCCTTAGCGAAAGGCTTCTTGAAGGAAAGATGTAACTCTGTGAGATGAATTAACAGAACACAGAGCAGTTTCTCAGAAAGCTTGTTTCCAGTTTTGAACGGAAGATATTTCCTTTTCACCATAGCCTCTATGAGCTTCCAAATATCCTTTGCCAATTCCACAAGAAGAGCCTTAGCGAAAGGCTTCTTGAAGGAAAGATGTAACTCTGTGAGATGAATTAACAGAACACAGAGCAGTTTCTCAAAAGCTTCTTTCCAGTTTTGAACGGAAGATATTTCCTTTTCACCATAGCCCTCTATGGGCTTCCAAATATCCTCTGCCAATTCCACAAGAACAGCCTTAGCGAAGGCTTCTTGAAGGGAAAGATGTAACTCTGTGAGATGAATTAACAGAACACAGAGCAGTTTCTCAGAAAGCTTCTCTCCAGTTTTGAACGGAATATATTTCATTTTTCACCTTAGCACTCTATGGGCTTCCAAATATCCCTTTGCCAATTCCACAAGAACAGCCTTAGCGAAAGGCGTCTTGAAGGAAAGATGTAACTCTGTGAGATGAATTAACAGAACACAGAGCAGTTTCTCAGAAAGCTTCTTTCCAGTTTTGATCGGAAGATATTTCCTTTTTCACCATAGCCCTCTATGGGCTTCCAAATTCCCCTTTGCCAATTCCACAAGAACAGCCTTAACGAAAGGCTTCTTGAAGGAAAGATGTAACTCTGTGAGATGAATTAACAGAACACAGAGCAGTTTCTCAGAAAGCTTCTTTCCAGTTTTGAGCGGAAGATATTTCCTTTTTCACCTTAGCCCTCTATGGGCTTCAAATATCCCTTTGCAAATTCCACAAGAAGAGCCTTAGCGAAAGGCTTCTTGAAGGAAAGATGTAACTCTGTGAGATGAATTAACAGAACACAGAGCAGTTTCTCAGAATGCTTCTTTCCAGTTTTGAACGGAAGATATTTCCTTTTCACCATAGCCTCTATGGGCTTCCAAATATCCCTTTGCCAATTCCACAAGAACAGCCTTAGCGAAAGGCTTCTTGAAGGAAAGATGTAACTCTGTGAGATGAATTAACAGAACACAGAGCAGTTTCTCAAAAAGCTTCTTTCCAGTTTTGAGCGGAAGATATTCCTTTTTCACCGTAGCCCTCTAAGGGCTTCCAAATATCCTTTGCTAATTCCACAAGAACAGCCTTAGCGAAGGCTTCTTGAAGGGAAAGATGTAACTCTGTGAGATGAATTAACAGAACACAGAGCAGTTTCTCAGAAAGCTTCTTTCCAGTTTTGAACGGAAGATATTTCCTTTTTCACCATAGCCCTCTATGGGCTTCCAAATATCCCTTTGCCAATTCCACAAGAACAGCCTGAGCGAAAGGCTTCTTAAAGGGAAAGATGTAACTCTGTGAGATGAATTAACAGAACACAGAGCAGTTTCTCAGAAAGCTTCTTTCCAGTTTTGAACGGAAGATATTTTTTCACCCTAGCCCTCTATGGGCTTCCATATATCCTTTGCCAATTCCACAAGAACAGCCTTAGCGAAAGGCTTCTTGAAGGAAAGATGTAACTCTGTGAGATGAATTAACAGAACACAGAGCAGTTTCTCAGACAGCTTCTTTCCAGTTTTGAACGGAAGATATTTCCTTTTTCACATAGCCCCTATGGGCTTCCAACTATCCTTTGCCAGTTCCACAAGAACAGACTTAGCGAAAGGCTTCTTGAAGGAAAGATGTAACTGTGAGATGAATTAACAGAACACAGAGCAGTTTCTCAGAAAGCTTCTTTCCAGTTTTGAACGGAAGATATTTCCTTTTTCACCATAGCCCTGTATGGGCTTCCAAATATCCCTTGCCAATTCCACAAGAACAACCTTAGCGAAAGGCTTCTTGAAGGGTAAGATGTAACTCTGTGAGATGAATTAACAGAACACAGAGCAGTTTCTCAGAAATCTTCTTTCCAGTTTTGAACGGAAGATATTTCCTTTTTCACCATAGCCCTCTAAGGGCTTCCAAATATTCATTTGCCAATTCCACAAGAACAGCCTGAGCGAAAGGCTTCTTGAAGGGAAAGATGTAACTCTGTGAGATGAATTAACAGAACACAGAGCAGTTTCTCAGAAAGCTTCTTTCCAGTTTTTAACGGAAGATATTTCCTTTTTCACCATAGCCCTCTATGAGATTCCAAATATCCCTTTGCCAATTGCACAAGAACAGCCTTAGCGAAAGACTTCTTGAAGGGAAAGATGTAACTCTGTGAGATGAATTAACAGAACACAGAGCAGTTTCTCAGAAAGCTTCTTTCCAGTTTTGAACGGAAGATATTTCCTTTTTCACCATAGCCCTCTATGTTTTTCCAAATATCCCTTTGCCTATTCCACAAGAACAGCCTTAGCGAAAGGCTTCTTGAATGGAAAGATGTAACTCTGTGAGATGAATTAACAGAACACAGAGCAGTTTCTCAACAAGCTTCTTTCCAGTTTTGAACGGAAGATATTTCCTTTTTCACCATAGCCCTCTATGGGCTTCCAAATATCCTTTGCCAATTCCACAAGAACAGCCTTAGCGAAAGGCTTCTTGAAGGAAAGATGTAACTCTGTGAGATGAATTAACAGAACACAGAGCAGTTTCTCAGAAAGCTTCTTTCCAGTTTTGAACGGAAGATATTTCCTTTTTCCAAAGGCCTCTATGGGCTTCCAAATATCCCTTTGCTAATTCCACAAGAACAGTCTTAGCGAAAGGCTTCTTGAAGGAAAGATGTAACTCTGTGAGATGAATTAACAGAACACAGAGCAGTTTCTCAGAAAGCTTCTTTCCAGTTTTGAACGGAAGATATTTCCTTTTTCAACATACCCTCTATGGGCTTCCAAATATCCCTTTGCCAATTCCACAAGAACAGCCTTAGCGAAGGCTTCTTGAAGTGAAAGATGTAACTCTGTGAGATGAATTAACAGAACACAGAGCAGTTTCTCAGAAAGCTTCTTTCCAGTTTTGAACGGAAGATATTTCCTTTTTCACCATAGCCCTCTATGGGCTTCCAAATATCCCTTTGCCAATTCCACTAGAACAGCCTTAGCGAAAGGCTTCTTGAAGGAAAAGATGTAACTCTGTGAGATGAATTAACAGAACACAGAGCAGTTTCTCAGACAGCTTCTTTCCAGTTTTGAACGGAAGATATTTCCTTATTCACCATAGACCTCTATGGGCTTCCAAATATCCTTTGCCAGTTCCACAAGAACAGTCTTAGCGAAAGGCTTCTTGGAGGGAAAGATGTAACTCTGTGAGATGAATTAACAGAACACAGAGCAGTTTCTCAGAAAGCTTCTTTCCAATTTTGAACGGAGATATTTCCTTTTTCCACAGCCCTCTATGGGCTTCCAAATATCCCTTTGCCAATTCCACAAAAAGAGCCTTAGCGAAAGGCTTCTTGAAGGAAAGATGTAACTCTGTGAGATGAATTAACAGAACACAGAGCAGTTTCTCAAAAACTTCTTTCCAGTTTTGAGCGGAAGATATTCCTTTTTCACCATAGCCTCTATGGGCTTCCAAATATCCTTTGCTAATTCCACAAGAACAGCCTTAGCGAAGGCTTCTTGAAGGAAAGATGTAACTCTGTGAGATGAATTAACAGAACACAGAGCAGTTTCTCAGAAAGCTTCTTTCCAGTTTTGAACGGAAGATATTTCCTTTTTCACCCTAGCCCTCTATGGGCTTCCAAATATCCCTTTGCCAATTCCACAAGAACAGCCTTAGCGAAGGCTTCTTGAAGGAAAGATGTAACTCTGTGAGATGAATTAACAGAACACAGAGCAGTTTCTCAAAAACTTCTTTCCAGTTTTGAACGGAAGATATTTCTAGCCCTCTATGGGTTCCAGATATCCCTTTTCTAATTCCACAAGAACAGCCTTAGCAAAAGGCTTCTTGAAGGAAAGATGTAACTCTGTGAGATGAATTAACAGAACACAGAGCAGTTTTCAGACAGCTTCTTTCCAGTTTTGAACGGAAGATATTTCCTTATTCACCGTAGCCGTCTATGGGCTTCCAAATATCCATTTGCCAGTTCCACAAGAACAGACTTAAAGGCTTCTTGAAGGAAAGATGTAACACTGTGAGATGAATTAACAGAACACAGAGCAGTTTCTCAGAAAGCTTCTTTCCAGTTTTGAACGGAAGATATTTCCTTTTTCACCATAGCCCTGTATGGGCTTCAAATATCCTTTAATTCCACAAGAACAGCCTTAGCGAAAGGCTTCTTGAAGGAAAAGTAACTCTGTGAGATGAATTAACAGAACACAGAGCAGTTTCTCAGAAATCTTCTTTCCAGTTTTGAACGGAAGATATTTCCTTTTCACCATAGCCCCAAGGGCTTCCAAATATCCCTTTGCCAATTCCACAAGAACAGCCTGAGCGAAAAGGCTTGAAGGAAAGATGTAACTCTGTGAGATGAATTAACAGAACACAGAGCAGTTTCTCAGAAAGCTTCTTTCCAGTTTTGAACGGAAGATATTTCCTTTTCACCATAGCCCTCTATGAGATTCCAAATATCCCTTTGCCAATTGCACAAGAACAGCCTTAGCGAAAGACTTCTTGAAGGAAAGATGTAACTCTGTGAGATGAATTAACAGAACACAGAGCAGTTTTCAGAAAGCTTCTTTCCAGTTTTGAACGGAAGATATTTCCTTTTCACCATAGCCCTCTATGTTTTCCCAAATATCCTTGTCTATTCCACAAGAACAGCCTTAGCGAAAGGCTTCTTGAATGGAAAGATGTAACTCTGTGAGATGAATTAACAGAACACAGAGCAGTTTCTCAGAAAGCTTCTTTCCAGTTTTGAACGGAAGATATTTTTTCACCATAGCCCTGTATGGGCTTCCAAATATCCTTTGCCAATTCCACAAGAACAGCCTTAGCGAAAGGCTTCTTGAAGGAAAGATGTAACTCTGTGAGATGAATTAACAGAACACAGAGCAGTTTCTCAAAAGCTTCTTTCCAGTTTTGAACGGAAGATATTTCCTTTTTCCAAAGGCCTCTATGGGCTTCCAAATATCCCTTGCCAATTCCAAAAGAAGAACAGTCTTAGCGAAGGCTTCTGAAGGGAAAGATGTAACTCTGTGAGATGAATTAACAGAATACAGAGTTTCTCAGAAAGCTTCTTTCCAGTTTTGAACGGAAGATATTTTTCACCCTAGCCCTCTATGGGCTTCCAGATATGACTTTGCCAATTCCACAAGAGCAGCCTTAGCGAAAGGCTTCTTGAAGGAAAGATGTAACTCTGTGAGATGAATTAACAGAACACAGAGCAGTTTCTCAGACAGCTTTTCCAGTTTTGAACGGAAGATATTTCCTTATTCACCGTAGCAGTCTATGGGCTTCCAAATATCCCTTTGCTAATTCCACAAGAACAGCCTTAGCGAAAGGCTTCTTGAAGGAAAGATGTAACTCTGTGAGATGAATTAACAGAACACAGAGCAGTTTCTCAGACAGCTTCTTTCCAGTTTTGAGCGGAATATATTTCCTTATTCACCGTAGCCATCTATGGGCTTCCAAATATCCGTTGCCAGTTCCACAAGAACAGCCTTAGCGAAAGGCTTCTTGAAGGAAAGATGTAACTCTGTGAGATGAATTAACAGAACACAGAGCAGTTTCTCAGAAAGCTTCTTTCCAGTTTTGAACGGAAGATATTTCCTTCACCATAGCCCTCTATGGGCTTCCAAATATCCCTTTGCCAATTCACTAGAACAGCCTTAGCGAAGGCTTCTTGAAGGAAAGATGTAACTCTGTGAGATGAATTAACAGAACACAGAGCAGTTTCTCAGAAAGCTTCTTTGCAGTTTTGAACGGAAGATATTTTTTCACCATAGCCCTCTATGGGCTTCCAAATATCCCTTGCCAATTCCACAAGAACAGCCTTAGCGAAAGTCTTCTTGAAGGAAAGATGTAACTCTGTGAGATGAATTAACAGAACAGAGAGCAGTTTCTCAAAAACTTCTTACAGTTTTGAACGGAAGATACTTCCTTTTTCACCATAGCCCTCTATGGGCTTCCAAATATCTTTGCAATTCCACAAGAACAGCCTTAGCGAAAGGCTTCTTGAAGGAAAGATGTAACTCTGTGAGATGAAATAACAGAACACAGAGCAGTTTCTCAGAAAGCTTCTTTCCAGTTTTGAACGGAAGATATTTCCTTTTTCACCATAGCCCTCTATGGGCTTCCATGTATATCCTTTGCCAATTCCACAAGAACAGCCTTAGCGAAGGCTTTTGAAGGAAAGATGTAACTCTGTGAGATGAATTAACAGAACACAGAGCAGTTTCTCAGAAAGCTTCTTTCCAGTTTTGAACGGAAGATATTTCCTTCACCATAGCCCTCTATGGGCTTCCAAATATCCTTTGCCAGTTCCACAAGAACAGCCTTAGCGAAAGGCTTTTGAAGGGAAAGATGTAACTCTGTGAGATGAATTAACAGAACACAGAGCACTTTGTCAGAAAGCTTTTTCCAGTTTTGAACGGAAGATATTTCCTTTTCACCATGGCCTCTATGGGCTTCCAAATATCCCTTGCCAATTCCACAAGAACAGCCTTAACGAGGCTTCTTGAAGGAAAGATGTAACTCTTGTGAGATGAATTAACAGAACACAGAGCAGTTTCTCAGAAAGCTTCTTTCCAGTTTTGAACTGAAGATATTTCCTTTTCACCATAGCCCCTCAATGGGATTCCAAATATCCCTTTGCTAATTCCACAAGAACAGCCTTAGCGAAAGGCTTTTTGAAGGAAAGATGTAACTCTGTGAGATGAATTAACAGAACACAGAGCAGTTTCTCAGAAAGCTTCTTTCCAGTTTTGAACTGAAGATATTTCCTTTTCACCATAGCCCTCTATGGGCTTCCAAATACCCTTGCTAATTCCACAAGAACAGCCTTAGCGAAAGGCTTCTTGAAGGAAAGATGTAACTCTGTGAGATGAATTAACAGAACACAGAGCAGTTTCTCAAAAAGCTTCTTTCCAGTTTTGAACGGAAGGTATTTCCTTTTCACCATAGCGCTCTATGGGCTTCCAACTATCCCTTTACCAGTTCCACAAGAACAGCCTTAGCGAAAGGCTTCTGAAGGAAAGATGTAACCTGTGACATGAATTAACAGAACACAGAGCAGTTTCAAAAAGCTTCTTTCCAGTTTTGAACCCAAGATACTTCCTTTTTCACCATAGCCCTCTATGGGCTTCCAAATATCACTTTGCCACACAAGAACAGCCTTAGCGAAAGGCTTTGAAGGAAAGATGTAACTCTGTGACATGAATTAACAGAACACAGAGCAGTTTCTCAGAAAGCTTCTTTCCAGTTTTGAACGGAAGATATTTTTTTTCAGCATAGCCCTCTATGGGCTTCCAAATATCCCTTTGCCAATTCCACAAGAACAGCCTTAGCGAAAGGCTTCTTGAAGTGATGTAACTCTGTGAGATAAATTAACAGAACACAGAGCAGTTTCTCAGAAAGCTTCTTTCCAGTTTTGAACGGAAGATATTTCCTTATTCACCATAGCCCTCTATGGGATTCCAAATATCCTTTGCCAGTTCCACAAGAACAGCCTTAGCGAAAGGCTTCTTGAAGGAAAGATGTAACTCTGTGAGATGAATTAACAGAACACAGAGCAGTTTCTCAGAAAGCTTCTTTCCAGTTTTGAACCGAAGATATTTCCTTTTTCACCATAGCCCTCTAGGGCTTCCAAATATCCTTTGCCAATTCCACAAGAACAGCCTTAGCGAAAGGCTTCTTGAAGGATAGTTGTAACTCTGTGAGTTGAATTAACAGAACACAGAGCAGTTTCTCAGAAAGCTTCTTTCCAGTTTTGATCGGAAGATATTTCCTTTTCACCATAGCCCTCTATGGGTTTCCAAATTCCCTTGCCTATTCCACAAGAACAGCCTTAACGAAAGGCTTCTTGAAGGAAAGATGTAACTCTGTGAGATGAATTAACAGAACACAGAGCAGTTTCTCAGAAAGCTTCTTTCCAGTTTTGAAGGAAGATATTTCCTTTTCACCATAGCCCTCTATGGGCTTCCAAATATCCTTTGCCAATTCCACAAGAAGAGCCTTAGCGAAAGGCTTCTTGAAGGAAAGATGTAACTCTGTGAGATGAATTAACAGAACACAGAGCAGTTTCTCAGAAAGCTTCTTTCTAGTTTTGAACGGAAGATATTTCCTTTTCACCATAGCACTCTATGGGCTTCCAAATATCCCTTTGCCAATTCCACAAGAAGAGCCTTAGCGAAAGGGTTCTTGAAGGGAAAGATGTAACTCTGTGAGATGAATTAACAGAACACAGAGCAGTTTCTCAAAAGCTTCTTTCCAGTTTTGAACGGAACATATTTCCTTTTTCACCATAGCCCTCTAAGGGCTTTCAAATACCCCTTTGCCAATACCACAAGAACAGTCTTAGCGAAAGGCTTCTTGAAGGGAAAATGTAACTCTGTGAGATGAATTAACAGAACACAGAGCAGTTTCTCAGAAAGCTTCTTTCCAGTTTTGAACGGAAGATATTTCCTTTTTTCAACATAGCCCTCTATGGGCTTCCAAATATCCCTTTGCCAATTCCACAAGAACAGCCTTAGCGAAAGGCTTCTTGAAGGGAAAGATGTAACTCTGTGAGATGAATTGACAGAACAGAAAGCAGTTTCTCAGAAAGCTTCTTTCCAGTTTTGAACGGAAGATATATCCTTTTTCACCATAGCCCTATGGGATTCCAAATATCCCTTTGTCAATTCCACAAAACAGCCTTAGCGAAAGGCTTCATGAAGGAAAGATGTAACTCTGTGAGATGAATTAACAAACACAGAGCAGTTTCTCAGAGCTTCTTTCCAGTTTTGAACGGAACATATTTCCTTATTCAACATAGCCCTCTATGGGAGTCCAAATATCCCTTTGCTAATTCCACAAGAACAGCCTTAGCGAAAGGCTTTTGAAGAGAAAGATGTAACTCTGTGAGATGAATTAACAGAACACAGAGCAGTTTCTCAGAAAGCTTCTTCCAGTTTTGAACGGAAGATATTTCCTTTTCACCATAGCCCTCTATGGGCTTCCAAATATCCCTTTGCCAATTCCACAAGAACAGAAAGGCTTCTTGAAGGAAAGATGTAACTGTGTGAGATGAATTAACAGAACACAGAGCAGTTTCTCAGAAAGCTTCTTTCCAATTTTGAACGGAAGATAGTTCTTTTCACCATAGCCCTCTATGGGATTCTAAATATCCCTTTGCCAATTCCACAAGAACAGCCTTACCGAAAGGCTTCTTGAAGGAAACATGTAACTCTGTGAGATGAATTAACAGAACACAGAGCAGTTTCCTCAGAAAGCTCTTTCCAGTTTTGAACGGAAGATATTTCGTTTTTTCAGCATAGCCCTCTATGGGCTTCAAATATCCCTTGCCAATTCCACAAGAACAGCCTTAGCGAAGGCTTTTGAAGGGAAAGATGTAACTCTGTGAGATGAATTAACAGAACACAGAGCAGTTTCTCAGAAAGCTTCTTTCCAGTTTTGAACGGAAGATATTTCCTTTTCACCATAGCCCTCTATGGGCTTCCAAATATCCCTTGCCAATTCCACAAGAACAGCCTTAGCGAAAGGCTTCTGAAGGAAAGATGTAACTCTGTGAGATGAATTAACAGAACACAGAGCAGTTTCTCAGACAGCTTCTTTCCAGTTTTGAACCCAAGATATTTCCTTTTCACCATAGCCCTCTGTGGGCTTCCAAATATCCCTTGCTAATTCCACAGGAACAGCCTTAGCGAATGGCTTCTTGAAGGAAAATGTAACTCTGTGAGATGAATTAACAGAACACAGAGCAGTTTCTCAGAAAGCTTCTTTCCAGTTTTGAACGGAAGATATTTCCTTTTCAACATAGCCCTCTAAGGGCTTCCAAATATCCCTTGCCAATTCCACAAGAACAGCCTTAGCGAAAGGCTTTTGAAGGAAAGATGTAACTCTGTGAGATGAATTAACAGAACACAGAGCAGTTTCTCAGAAATCTTCTTCCAGTTTTGAACGTAAGATATTTCCTTTTCACCATTGCCCTCTATGGGCTTCCAAATATCCCTTTGCCAATTCCACAAGAACAGCCTTAGCGAAAGGCTTGAAGGAAAGATGTAACTCTGTGAGATGAATTAACAGAACACAGAGCAGTTTCTCAGAAAGCTTTTTCCAGTTTTGAACGGAAGATAATTCCTTATTCACCATAGCCTCTATGGGCTTCCAAATATCCTTTGCCTATTCCACAAGAACAGCCTTAGCGAAAGGCTTTTGAAGGGAAAGATGTAACTCTGTGAGATGAATTAACAGAACACAGAGCAGATTCAGAAAGCTTCTTTCCAGTTTTGAACGGAACATATTTCCTTTTTCAACATAGCCCTCTATGGGAGTCCAAATATCCCTTTACCAATTCCACAAGAACAGCCTTAGCGAAAGGCTTCTTGAAGGAAAGATGTAACTCTGAGATGAATTAACAGAACACAGAGCAGTTTTTCAGAAAGCTTCTTTCTAGTTTTGAACGGAAGATATTTTTTTCCATAGCCTCTATGGGCTTCCAAATATCCCTTTGCCAATTAAAGAAGAACAGCCTTAACGAAAGGCTTCTTGAAGGGAAAGATGTAACGCTGTGAGATGAATTAACAGAACACATTGCAGTTTCTCAGAAAGCTTCTTTCCAGTTTTGAACGGAAGATATTTCTTTTCACCATAGTCCTCTATGGGCTTCCAAATATCCTTTGCCAATTCCACAAGAACAGCCTTAGCGAAAGGCTTCTTGAAGGAAAGATGTAACTCTGTGAGATGAATTAACAGAACACAGAGCAGTTTCTCAGAAAGCTTCTTTGCAGTTTTGAACGGAAGATATTTCCTTTTTCACCATAGCCCTCTATGGGCTTCCATATATCCCTTTGCCAATTCCACAAGAACAGCCTTAGCGAAAGTCTTCTTGAGGAAAAGATGTAACTCTGTGAGATGAATTAACAGAACACAGAGTAGTTTCTCAAAAAACTTCTTTACAGTTTTGAACCCAAGATATTTCCTTTTTCACCATAGCCCTCTATGGGCTTCCAAATATCACTTTGCGAAATCCACGAGAACAGCCTTAGCGAAAGGCTTCTTGAAGGGAAAGATGTAACTCGGTGAGATGAATTAACAGAACACAGAGCAGTTTCTCAGAAAGCTTCTTTCCAGTTTTGAACGGAAGATATTCCTTTTTCACCGTAGCCCTCTATGGGATTCCAAATATCCCTTTGCCAATTCCACAAGAACAGCCTTAGCGAAAGGCTTGAAGGGAAAGATGTAACTCTGTGAGATGAATTAACAGAACACAGAGCAGTTTCTCAGAAAGCTTCTTTCCAGTTTTGAACGGAAAATATATCCTTTTTCACCATAGCCCTCTATGGGATTCCAAATATCCCTTTGCGAATTCCACAAAAACAGCCTTAGCGAAAGGCTTCATGAAGGGAAAGATGTAACTCTGTGAGATGAATTAACAGAACACAGAGCAGATTCTCAGAAAGCTTCTTTCCAGTTTTGAACGGAACATATTTCCTTATTCAACATAGCCCTCTATGGGAGTCCAAATATCCCTCTTGCCAATTCCACAAGAACAGCCTTAGCGAAAGGCTTCTTGAAGAGAAAGATGTAACTCTGTGAGATGAATTAACAGAACACAGAGCAGTTTGTCAGAAAGCTGCTTTCCAATTTTGAACGGAAGATATTTCCTTTTTCACCATAGCCCTCTATGGGCTTCCAAATATCCCTTTGCCAATTCCACAAGAACAGCCTTAGCGAAGGCTTTTGAAGGGAAAGATGTAACTCTGTGAGATGAATTAACAGAACACAGAGCAGTTTCTCAGAAAGCTTCTTTCAAATTTTGAACGGAAGATAGTTCCTTTTTCACCATAGCCCTCTATGGGATTCTAAATATCCTTTGCCAATTCGACAAGAACAGCCTTACCGAAGGCTTTTGAAGGGAAACATGTAACTCTGTGAGATGAATTAACAGAACACAGAGCAGTTTCTCAGAAAGCTCTTTCCAGGTTTGAACGGAAGATATTTCCTTTTCAACATAGCCCTATGGGCTTCCAAATATCCCTTTGAATTCCACAAGAACAGCCTTAGCGAAAGGCTTCTTGAAGGAAAGATGTAACTCTGTGAGATGAATTAACAGAACACAGAGCAGTTTCTCAGAAAGCTTCTTTCCAGTTTTGAACGGAAGATATTTCCTTTTCACCATAGCCCTTTATGTTCTTCCAAATATCCCTTTGCCTATTCCACAAGAACAGCCTAGCGAAAGGCTTCTTGAAGGAAAGATGTAAGTCTGTGAGATGAATTAACAGAACACAGAGCAGTTTCTCAGAAAGCTTCTTTCCAGTTTTGAACGGAAGATATTTCCTTTTCACCATAGCCCTCTATGGGCTTCCAAATATCCTTTGCAATTCCACAAGAACAGCCTTAGCGAAAGGCTTCTTGAAGGAAAGATGTAACTCTGTGAGATGAATTAACAGAACACAGAGCAGTTTCTCAGACAGCTTCTTTCCAGTTTTGAACCCAAGATATTTCCTTTTCACCATAGCCCTCTGTGGGCTTCCAAATATCCTTTGCTAATTCCACAGGAACAGCCTTAGCGAATGGCTTCTTGAAGGGAAAATGTAACTCTGTGAGATGAATTAACAGAACACAGAGCAGTTTCTCAGAAAGCTTCTTTCCAGTTTTGAACGGAAGATATTTCCTTTTTTCAACATAGCCTCTAAGGGCTTCCAAATATCCCTTTGCTAATTCCACAAGAACAGCCTTAGCGAAAGGCTTCTTGAAGGAAAGATGTAACTCTGTGAGATGAATTAACAGAACACAGAGCAGTTTCTCAGAAAGCTTCTTTCCAGTTTTGAACGGAAGATATTTCCTTCATCATAGCACTCTATGGGCTTCAAATATCCCTCTGCCAATTCCACAAGAACAGCCTTAGCGAAAGGCTTCTTGAAGGAAAGATGTAACTCTGTGAGATGAATTAACAGAACACAGAGCAATTTCTCAAAAGCTTCTTTCCAGTTTTGAACGGAAGATATTTCCTTTTCACCATAGCCCTCTAAGGCTTCCAAAATACCCTTTGCTAATTCCACAAGAACAGCCTTAGCGAAAGGCTTCTTGAAGGAAAGATGTAACTCTGTGAGATGAATTAACAGAACACAGAGCAGTTTCTCAGAAAGCTTCTTTCCAGTTTTGAACGGAAGAGGTTCCTTTTTCACCATAGCCTCTATGGGCTTCTAAATATCCCTTTGCTAATTCCACAAGAACAGCCTTACCGAAAGGCTTCTTGAAGGAAAGATGTAACTCTGTGAGATGAATTAACAGAACACAGAGCAGTTTCTCTGAAAGCTTCTTTCCAGTTTTGAACGGAATATATTTCCTTTTCACCATAGCCCTCTAGGAGCTTCCAAATATCCTTTGCCAATTCCCCAAGAACAGCCTTAGCGAAAGGCTTTTGAAGGGAAAGATGTAACTCTGTGAGATGAATTAACAGAACACAGAGCAGTTTCTCAGAAAGCTTCTTTCCAGTTTTGAACGTAAGATATTTCCTTTTCACCATAGCCCTATGTTCTTCTAAATATCCTTTGCCAATTCCACAAGAACAGCCTTAGCGAAAGGCTTCCTGAAGGAAAGATGTAACCTGTGAGATGAATTAACAGAACACAGAGCAGTTTCTCAGAAGGCTTCTTTCCAGTTTTGAACGGAAGTTATTTCCTTTTTTCAAAGCCCTATGGGCTTCCAAATATCCCTTTGCAAATTCCACAGGAACAGCCTTAGCGAAAGGCTCTTGAAGGGAAAATGTAACTTTGTGAGATGAATTAACAGAACACAGAGCAGTTTCTCAGAAAGCTTCTTCCAGTTTTGAACGGAAGATACTTCCTTTTTCACCCTAGCCCTCTATGGGATTCCAAAGATCCCTTTGCTAATTCCACAAGAACAGCCTTAGCTAAAGGCTTTTGAAGGGAAAGATGTAACCTGTGAGATGAATTAACAGAACACAGAGCTGTTTGTCAAAAAACTTCTTTACAGTTTTAAAACCCAAGATGTTTTTTTCACCATAGCCCTCTATGGGCTTCCAAATATCACTTTGCGAATCCACAAGAAGAGCCTTAGCGAAAGGCTCTTGAAGGAAAGATGTAACTCTGTGAGATGAATTAACAGAACACAGAGCAGTTTCTCAGAAAGCTTTTTCCAGTTTTGAACGGAAGATATTTCCTTTTCACCATAGCCCCCTATGGGCTTCCAAATATCCCTTTGCCAATTCCACAAGAACAGCCTTAGCGAAAGGCTTCTTGAAGGAAAGATGTAACTCTGTGAGTTGAATTAACAGAACACAGAGCAGCAGTTTCTCAGAAAGCTTCTTTCCAGTTTTGAACGGAAGATATTTTTTCACCATAGCACTCTATGGGCTTCCAAATATCCCTTTGCCAATTCCACAAGAACAGCCTTAGCGAAAGGCTTCTTGAAGGAAAGATGTAACTCTGTGAGATGAATTAACAGGAACACAGAGCAGTTTCTCAAAAGCTTCTTTCCAGTTTTGAACGGAAGATATTTCCTTTTTCACCATAGCCCCGAAGGGCTTCCAAATACCCTTTGCTAATTCCACAAGAACAGCCTTAGCGAAAGGCTTCTTGAAGGAAAGATGTAACTCTGTGAGATGAATTAACAGAACACAGAGCAGTTTCTCAGAAAGCTTCTTTCCAGTTTTGAACGGAAGATAGTTCCTTTTCACCATAGCCCTCTATGGGCTTCCAAATTTCCTTTGCCAATTCCACAAGAAGAGCCTTAGCGAAAGGCTTCTTGAAGGAAAGATGTAACTCTGTGAGATGAATTAACAGAACACAGAGCAGTTTCTCAGAAAGCTTCTTTCCAGTTTTGAACGGAAGATATTTCCTTTTCACCATAGCACTATGGGCTTCCAAATATCCCTTTGCTAATTCCACAAGAACAGCCTTTGAAGGAAAGGTTTCTTGAAGGAAAGATGTAACTCTGTGAGATGAATTAACAGAACACAGAGCAATTTCTCAAAAGCTTCTTCCAGTTTTGAACGGAAGATATTTCCTTTTCACCATAGCCCTCTAAGGTCTTCCCAAATACCCCCTTTGCCAATTCCACAAGAACAACCTTAGCGAAAGGCTTTTGAAGTTAAAGATGTAACTCTGTGAGATGAATTAACAGAACACAGAGCAGTTTCCTCAAAAACTTCTTACAGTTTTGAACAAGATGTTTCCTTTTCACCATAGCCCTATGGGCTTCCAAATATCACTGCGAATCCACAAGAACAGCCTTAGCGAAAGTTTTGAAGGGAAGATGTAACTCTGTGAGATGAATTAACAGAACACAGAGCAGTTTCTCAGAAAGCTTCTTCCTGTTTTGAACGGAAGACACTTCCTTTTTTTCACCATAGCCTCTCTATGGCTTCCAAATATCCCTTTCTTGCCAATTCCACAAGAACAGCCTTAGCGAAAGGCTTCTGAAGGTAAAGATGTAAGTCTGTGAGATGAATTAACAGGAACACAGAGCAGTTTCTCAGAAAGCTTCTTTCCAGTTTTGAACGGAAGATATTTCCTTTTCACCATAGCACCCCTATGGGCTTCAAATATCCTTTGCTAATTCCACAAGAACAGCCTTAGCGAAAGGTGTCTTGAAGGAAAGATGTAACTCTGTGAGATGAATTAACAGAACACAGAGCAGTTTCAGAAAGCTTTTTCCAGTTTTGAACGAAGATATTTCCTTTTCACCATAGCCCTCTATGGGCTTTCAAATATCCTCGGTTAATTCCACAAGAAGAGCCTTAGCGAAAGGCTTCTTGAAGGAAAGATGTAACTCTGTGAGATGAATTAACAGAACACAGAGCAGTTTCTCAGAAAGTTTCTTTCCAGTTTAGAACGGAAGATACTTCCTTTTTCACCATAGCCCTCTATGGGCTTCCAAATATCCTTTGCCAATTCCACAAGAACAGCCTTAGCGAAAGGCTTCTTGAAGGGAGATGTAACTCTGTGAGATGAATTAACAGAACACAGAGCAGTTTCTCAGAAAGCTTCTTTCCAGTTTTGAACGGAAGATAGTTCCTTTTTCACCATAGCCCTCTATGGGCTTCCAAATATCCCTGCTTAATTCCACAAGAACAGCCTTACCTGAAAGGCTTTTGAAGGGAAAGATGTAACTCTGTGAGATGAATTAACAGAACACAGAGCAGTTTCTCTGAAAGCTTCTTTCCAGTTTTGAACGGAATATATTCCTTTTCACCCTAGCCTCTAAGAGCTTCCAAATATCCCTTTGCTAATTCCACAAGAACAGCCTTAGCGAAAGGTTCTTGAAGGAAAGATGTAACTCTGTGAGATGAATTAACAGAACACAGAGCAGTTTCTCAGAAAGCTTCTTCCAGTTTTGAACGGAAGATATTTCCTTTTCACCATAGCCTCTATGTTCTTCTAAATATCCTTTTAATTCCATAAGAACAGCCTTAGCGAAAGGCTTCCTTGAAGGAAAGATGTAACTCTGTGAGATGAATTAACAGAACACAGAGCAGTTTCTCAGAAGGCTTCTTCCAGTTTTGAACGGAAGTTATTTCCTTTTTCAATAGCCTCTAAGGGCTTCCAAATATCCTTTGCTAATTCCACAAGAACAGCCTTAGCGAAAGGCTTCTTGAAGGGAAAATGTAACTTTGTGAGATGAATTAACAGAACACAGAGCAGTTTCTCAGAAATCTTCTTTCCAGTTTTGAACGGAAGATATTCCTTTCACCATAGCACTCTATGGGCTTCCAAATATCCTTTGCCAATTCCACAAGAACAGCCTTAGCGAAAGGCTTCTTGAAGGAAAGATGTAACTCTGTGAGATGAAGTAACAGAACACAGAGCATTTTCTCAGACAGCTTCTTTCCAGTTTTGAACGGAAGATATTTCCTTATTCACCATAGCCCTCTATGGGCTTCCAAACATCCCTTTGCTAATTCCACAAGAACAGCCTTAGCGAAGGCTTTGAAGGGAGATGTAACCTGTGAGATGAATTAACAGAACACAGAGCAGTTTCTCAGAAAGCTTCTTCCAGTTTTGAACGGAAGATATTTCCTTTTCACCATAGCCTCTATGAGCTCCAAATATCCCTTTGCTAATTCCAAAAAAGAGGCTTAGCGAAGGCTTTGAAGGAAAGATGTAACTCTGAGAGGAATTAACAGAACACAGAGCAGTTTCTCATAAAGCTTCTTTCCAGTTTTGAACGGAAGATATTTCCTTTTCACCATAGCCTCTATGGCTTCCAAATATCCTCTGCTAATTCCACAAGAAGAGCCTTAGCGAAAGGCTTCTTGAAGGAAAGATGTAACTCTGTGAGATGAATTAACAGAACACAGAGCAGTTTCTCAGAAAGCTTCTTCCAGTTTTGAACGGAATATATTTCATTTTTCACCATAGCACTATGGGCTTCCAAATATCCCATTGCTAATTCCACAAGAACAGCCTTAGCGAAAGGCGCTTCTTGAAGGAAAGATGTAACCTGTGAGATGAATTAACAGAACACAGAGCAGTTTCTCAGAAAGCTTCTTTCCAGTTTTGATCGGAAGATATTTCCTTTTCACCATAGCCCTATGGGCTTCCGAATTCTTTGCCAATTCCACAAGAACAGCCTTAACGAAAGGCTTATTTTGAAGGAAAGATGTAACTCTGTGAGATGAATTAACAGAACACAGAGCAGTTTCTCAGAAAGCTTTTTCCAGTTTTGAACGGAAGATATTTCTTTTTCACCTTAGCCCTCTATGGGCTTTCAAATATCCCTTGCCAATTCCACAAGAAGAGCCTTAGCGAAAGGCTTCTTGAAGGAAAGATGTAACTCTGTGAGATGAATTAACAGAACACAGAGCAGTTTCTCAGAATGCTTCTTTCCAGTTTTGAACGGAAGATATTTCCTTTTCACCATAGCCCTCTATGGGCTTCCAAATATCCTTTGCTAATTCCACAAGAACAGCCTTAGCGAAAGGCTTCTTGAAGGGAAAATGTAACTCTGTGAGATGAATTAACAGAACACAGCAGTTTCTCAAAAGCTTCTTTCCAGTTTTGAGCGGAAGATATTCCTTTTTCACCAGAGCCCTCTAGGGCTTCCAAATACCCTTTGCTAATTCCACAAGAACAGCCTTAGCGAAAGGCTTTTGAAGGAAAGATGTAACTCTGTGAGATGAATTAACAGAACAGAGCAGTTTCTCAGAAAGCTTTTTCCAGTTTTGAACGGAAGATATTTCCTTTTTCACCGTGAGTCTCTATGGGCTTCCAAATATCCCTTTGCCAATTCCACAAGAAGAGCCTTAGCGAAAGGCTTCTTAAAGGGAAAGATGTAACCTGTGAGATGAATTAATAGAACACAGAGCAGTTTCTCAGACAGCTTCTTTCCAGTTTTGAACGGAAGATATTTCCTTATTCACAGTAGCCGCCTATGGGCTTCCAAATATCCCTTTGCCTGTTCCACAAGAACAGACTTTAGCTGGAAAGGCTTCTTGAAGCGTTGCAGATGTAACTCTGTGAGATGAATTATCAGAACAGAGAGCAGTTTCAGAAATCTTCTTTCCAGTTTTGAACGGAAGATATTTTTTCACCATAGCCCTCTAAGGGCTTCCAAATATCCATTTGCCAATTCCATAAGAACAGCCTTGAGCGTGAAAGGCTTTTGAAGGGAAAGATGTAACTCTGTGAGATGAATTAACAGAACACAGAGCAGTTTCTCAGAAAGCTTTTTCCAGTTTTGAACGGAAGATATTTCCTTTTCACCATAGCCCTGTATGGGCTTCCAAATATCCCTTGCTAATTCCACAAGAACAGCCTAGCTGAAAGGCTTGAAGGGTAAGATGTAACCTGTGAGATGAATTAACAGAACACAGAGCAGTTTCTCAGAAATGTTCTTTCCAGTTTTGAACGGAAGATATTTCCTTTTCACCATAGCCTCTATGGGCTTCCAAATATCCATTTGCCAATTCCACAAGAACAGCCTTAGCGAAAGGCTTCTTGAAGGGAAAGATGTAACTCTGTGAGATGAATTAACAGAACACAGAGCAGTTTCTCAGAAAGCTTCTTTCCAGTTTTGAACGGAAGATATTTCCTTTTCACCATAGCCCTCTATGGGCTTCCAAATATCCTTGCCAATTCCACAAGAACAGCCTTAGCGAAAGACTTCTTGAAGGGAAAGATGTAACTCTGTGAGATGAATTAACAGAACACAGAGCAGTTTCTCAGAAAGCTTCTTTCCAGTTTTGAACGGAAGATATTTCCTTTTCACCATAGCCCTCTATGTTTTTCCAACTATCCTTTGCCTATTCCACAAGAACAGCCTTAGCGAAAGGCTTCTTGAAGGAAAGATGTAACTCTGTGAGATGAATTAACAGAACACAGAGCAGTTTCTCAGAAAGCTTCTTTCCAGTTTTGAACGGAAGATATTTCCTTTTCACCATAGCACTCTATGGGCTTCCAAATATCCTTTGCCAGTTCCACAAGAACAGCCTTAGCGAAGGCTTCTTGAAGGAAAGATGTAACTCTGTGAGATGAATTAACAGAACACAGAGCAGTTTCTCAGAAAGCTTCTTTCCAGTTTTGAGCGGAAGATATTTCCTTTTCACCATAGCCCTCTAAGGGCTTCCAAATATCCTTTGCCAATTCCACAAGAACAACCTTAGCGAAGGCTTCTTGAAGGAAAGATGTAACTCTGTGAGATGAATTAACAGAACACAGAGCAGTTTCTCAAAAACTTCTGTTCCAGTTTTGAACCCAAGATATTTCCTTTTCACCATAGCCCTCTATGGGCTTCCAAATATCACTTTGCCAATCCACAAGAACAGCCTTAGCGAAAGGCTTGAAGGAAAGATGTAACTCTGTGAGATGAATTAACAGAACACAGAGCAGTTTCTCAGAAAGCTTCTTTCCAGTTTTGAACGGAAGACACTTCCTTTTCACCATAGCCCTCTATGGGCTTCCAAATATCCCTTTGCCAATTCCACAAGAACAGCCTTAGCGAAGGCTTCTTGAAGGAAAGATGTAACTCTGTGAGATGAATTAACAGAACACAGAGCAGTTTCTCAGAAAGCTTCTTTCCAGTTTTGAACGGAAGATATTTCCTTTTCACCATAGCCCTCTATGGGCTTCCAAATATCCCTTTGCCAATTCCACAAGAAGAGCCTTAGCGAAAGGCTTCTTGAAGGGAAAGATGTAACTCTGTGAGATGAATTAACAGAACACAGAGCAGTTTCTCAGAAAGCTTCTTTCCAGTTTTGAACGGAAGATATTTCCTTTTCACCATAGCACTCTAAGGGCTTCCAAATATCCTTGCCAATTCCACAAGAACAGCCTTAGCGAAAGGCTTCTTGAAGGGAAAGATGTAACTCTGTGAGATGAATTAACAGAACACAGAGCAGTTTCTCAGAAAGCTTCTTTCCAGTTTTGAAGCGGAAGACACTTCCTTTTCACCATAGCCCTCTATGGGCTTCCAAATATCCTTTGCCAATTCCACAAGAACAGCCTTAGCGAAAACTTCTTGAAGGGAAAGATGTAACTCTGTGAGATGAATTAACAGAACACAGAGCAGTTTCTCAGAAAGCTTCTTTCCAGTTTTGAGCGGAAGATATTTCCTTTTCACCATAGCCCTCTATGGGCTTCAAATATCCCTTTGCCAATTCCACAAGAAGAGCCTTAGCGAAAGGCTTTTGAAGGAAAGATGTAACTCTGTGAGATGAATTAACAGAACACAGAGCAGTTTCTCAGAAAGCTTCTTTCCAGTTTTGAACGGAAGATATTTCCTTTTTCACCATAGCACTCTATGGGCTTCCAAATATCCCTTTGCCAATTCCACAAGAACAGCCTTAGCGAAAGGCTTCTTGAAGGGAAAGATGTAACTCTGTGAGATGAATTAACAGAACACAGAGCAGTTTCTCAGAAAGCTTCTTTCCAGTTTTGAACGGAAGATACTTCCTTTTCACCATAGCCCTCTATGGGCTTCCAAATATCCCTTTGCCAATTCCACAAGAACAGCCTTAGCGAAGGCTTCTTGAAGGGAAAGATGTAACTCTGTGAGATGAATTAACAGAACACAGAGCAGTTTCTCAGAAAGCTTCTTTCCAGTTTTGAACGGAAGATATTTCCTTTTCACCATAGGACTCTATGGGCTTCCAAATATCCCTTTGCCAATTCCACAAGAACAGCCTTAGCGAAAGGCGTCTTGAAGGGAAAGATGTAACTCTGTGAGATGAATTAACAGAACACAGAGCAGTTTCTCAGAAAGCTTCTTTCCAGTTTTGAACGGAAGATATTTCCTTTTTCACCATAGCCCTCTATGGGCTTCCAAATTCCCCTTTGCCAATTCCACAAGAACAGCCTTAACGAAAGGCTTCTTGAAGGGAAAGATGTAACTCTGTGAGATGAATTAACAGAATACAGAGCAGTTTCTCAGAAAGCTTCTTTCCAGTTTTGAACGGAAGATATTTCCTTTTTCACCATAGCACTCTATGGGCTTCCAAATATCCCTTTGCCAATTCCACAAGAACAGCCTTAGCGAAAGGCTTCTTGAAGGGAAACATGTAACTCTGTGAGATGAATTAACAGAACACAGAGCAGTTTCTCAGAAAGCTTCTTTCCAGTTTTGAACGGAAGATATTTCCATTTTCCATAGAACTCTATGGGCTTCCAAATATCCCTTTGCCAATTCCACAAGAAGAGCCTTAGCGAAAGGCTGTGAAGGGAAGATGTAACTCTGTGAGATGAATTAACAGAACACAGAACAGTTTCTCAAGCTTCTTTCCAGTTTTGAACGGAAGATATTTCCTTTTCACCATAGCCCTCTATGGGCTTCCAAATATCCCTTTGCCAATTCCACAAGAACAGCCTTAGCGAAAGGCTTCTTGAAGGGAAAGATGTAACTCTGTGAGATGAATTAACAGAACACAGAGCAGTTTCTCAGAAAGCTTCTTTCCAGTTTTGAACGGAAGATATTTCCTTTTCACCATAGCACTCTATGGGCTTCAAATATCCTCTGCCAATTCCACAAGAACAGCCTTAGCGAAAGTCTTCTTGAAGGGAAAGATGTAACTCTGTGAGATGAATTAACAGAACACAGAGCAATTTCTCAAAAGCTTCTTTCCAGTTTTGAGCGGAAGATATTTCCTTTTCACCATAGCCTCTATGGGCTTCCAAATACCCTTTGCCAATTCCACAAGAACAGCCTTAGCGAAAGGCTTCTTGAAGGAAAGATGTAACTCTGTGAGATGAATTAACAGAACACAGAGCAGTTTCTCAGAAAGCTTCTTTCCAGTTTTGAATGGAAGATAGTTCCTTTTTCACCATAGCCCTCTATGGGCTTCCAAATATCCCTTTGCCAATTCCACAAGAACAGCCTTACCGAAAGGCTTCTTGAAGGGAAAGATGTAACTCTGTGAGATGAATTAACAGAACACAGAGCAGTTTCTCAGAAAGCTTCTTTCCAGTTTTGAACGGAATATATTTCCTTTTTCACCATAGCCCTCTAGGAGCTTCCAAATATCCCTTTGCCAATTCCCCAAGAATAGGCTTAGCGAAAGGCTTCTTGAAGGGAAAGATGTAACTCTGTGAGATGAATTAACAGAACACAGAGCAGTTTCTCAGAAAGCTTCTTTCCAGTTTTGAACGTAAGATATTTCCTTTTTCACCATAGCCCTCTATGTTCTTCTAAATATCCCTTTGCCAATTCCACAAGAACAGCCTTAGCGAAAGGCTTCCTGAAGGGAAAGATGTAACTCTGTGAGATGAATTAACAGAACACAGAGCAGTTTCTCAGAAGGCTTCTTTCCAGTTTTGAACGGAAGTTATTTCCTTTTTTCAAAGCCCTCTATGGGCTTCCAAATATCCCTTTGCAAATTCCACAGGAACAGCCTTAGCGAAAGGCTTCTTGAAGGGAAAGATGTAACTCTGTGAGATGAATTAACAGAACACAGAGCAGTTTCTCAAAAAACTTCTTTACAGTTTTGAACCCAAGATGTTTCCTTTTTCACCATAGCCCTCTATGGGCTTCCAAATATCACTTTGCGAAATCCACAAGAACAGCCTTAGCGAAAGACTTCTTGAAGGGAAAGATGTAACTCTGTGAGATGAATTAACAGAACACAGAGCAGTTTCTCAGAAAGCTTCTTTCCAGTTTTGAACGGAAGATACTTCCTTTTTCACCATAGCCCTCTATGGGCTTCCAAATATCCCTTTGCCAATTCCACAAGAACAGCCTTAGCGAAAGGCTTCTTGAAGGGAAAGATGTAACTCTGTGAGATGAATTAACAGAACACAGAGCAGTTTCTCAGAAAGCTTCTTTCCAGTTTTGAACGGAAGATATTTCCTTTTTCACCATAGCCCTCTATGGGCTTTCAAATATCCCTTTGCCAATTCCACAAGAAGAGCCTTAGCGAAAACTGTGAAGGAAAGATGTAACTCTGTGAGATGAATTAACAGAACACAGAGCAGTTTCTCAAAAGCTTCTTTCCAGTTTTGAGCGGAAGATATTTCCTTTTTCACCATAGCCCTCTATGGGCTTCCAAATATCCTTGCCAATTCCACAAGAACAGCCTTAGCGAAGAAAGGCTTCTTGAAGGGAAAGATGTAACTCTGTGAGATGAATTAACAGAACACAGAGCAGTTTCTCAGAAAGCTTCTTTCCAGTTTTGAACGGAAGATATTTCCTTTTTCACCAGCCCTCTGGCTTCCAAATATCCTTTGCCAATTCCACAAGAACAGCCTTAGCGAAAGGCTTCTTGAAGGGAAAGATGTAACTCTGTGAGATGAATTAACAGAACACAGAGCAGTTTCTCAAGCTTCTTTCCAGTTTTGAGCGGAAGATATTTCCTTTTCACATAGCCAGCCTATGGGCTTCCAAATATCCTTTGCCAATTCCACAAGAACAGACTTAGCGAAACTTCTTGAAGGAAAGATGTAACTCTGTGAGATGAATTAACAGAACACAAAGCAGTTTCTCAGAAAGCTTCTTTCCAGTTTTGAACGGAAGATATTTCCTTTTCACCATAGCCCTCTATGGGCTTCCAAATATCCTTGCCAATTCCACAAGAACAGCCTTAGCGAAGGCTTCTTGAAGGAAAGATGTAACTCTGTGAGATGAATTAACAGAACACAGAGCAGTTTCTCAGAAATCTTCTTTCCAGTTTTGAGCGGAAGATATTTCCTTTTCACCATAGCCCTCTAAGGGCTTCCAAATATCCTTTGCCAATTCCACAAGAACAGCCTTAGCGAAAGGCTTCTTGAAGGAAAGATGTAACTCTGTGAGATGAATTAACAGAACACAGAGCAGTTTCTCAGAAAGCTTCTTTCCAGTTTTGAACGGAAGATATTTCCTTTTCACCATAGCCCTCTGCTTCCAAATATCCTTGCCAATTCACAAGAACAGCCTTAGCGAAAACTTCTTGAAGGGTAAGATGTAACTCTGTGAGATGAATTAACAGAACACAGAGCAGTTTCTCAAATCTTCTTTCCAGTTTTGAGCGGAAGATATTTCCTTTTCACCATAGCCCTCTAAGGGCTTCCAAATATCCATTTGCCAATTCCACAAGAACAGCCTGAGCGAAAGGCTTCTTGAAGGAAAGATGTAACTCTGTGAGATGAATTAACAGAACACAGAGCAGTTTCTCAAGCTTCTTTCCAGTTTTGAACGGAAGATATTTCCTTTTCACCATAGCCCTCTATGGAGATTCCAAATATCCTTTGCCAATTGCACAAGAACAGCCTTAGCGAAGACTTCTTGAAGGGAAAGATGTAACTCTGTGAGATGAATTAACAGAACACAGAGCAGTTTCTCAGAAAGCTTCTTTCCAGTTTTGAACGGAAGATATTTCCTTTTCACCATAGCCCTCTATGTTTTCAACTATCCTTTGCCTATTCCACAAGAACAGCCTTAGCGAAAGGCTTCTTGAATGGAAAGATGTAACTCTGTGAGATGAATTAACAGAACACAGAGCAGTTTCTCAGAAAGCTTCTTTCCAGTTTTGAGCGGAAGATATTTCCTTTTCACCATAGCACTCTGGGCTTCCAAATATCCTTTGCCAATTCCACAAGAACAGCCTTAGCGAAAGGCTTCTTGAAGGAAAGATGTAACTCTGTGAGATGAATTAACAGAACACAGAGCAATTTCTCAGAAAGCTTCTTTCCAGTTTTGAACGGAAGATATCCTTTTCACCATAGCCTCTAAGGGCTTCCAAACACCCTTTGCCAATTCCACAAGAACAACCTTAGCGAAAGGCTTCTTGAAGGGAAGATGTAACTCTGTGAGATGAATTAACAGAACACAGAGCAGTTTCTCAAAAACTTCTTTCCAGTTTTGAGCAGAACCCAAGATGTTTCCTAGCCCTCTATGGGCTTCCAAATATCACTTCGAAATCCACAAGAACAGCCTTAGCGAAAGGCTTCTTGAAGGAAAGATGTAACTCTGTGAGATGAATTAACAGAACACAGAGCAGTTTCTCAAGCTTCTTTCCAGTTTTGAGCGGAAGACATTCCTTTTCACCATAGCCCTCTATGGGCTTCCAAATATCCCTTTGCCTATTCCACAAGAACAGCCTTAGCGAAAGGCTTCTTGAAGGAAAGATGTAACTCTGTGAGATGAATTAACAGAACACAGAGCAGTTTCTCAAAGCTTCTTTCCAGTTTTGAACGGAAGATATTTCCTTTTTCACCATAGCCCTCATGGGCTTTCAAATATCCCTTTGCCAATTCCACAAGAAGAGCCTTAGCGAAAAGGCTGTGAAGGAAAGATGTAACTCTGTGAGATGAATTAACAGAACACAGAGCAGTTTCTCAAAGCTTCTTTCCAGTTTTGAACGGAAGATATTTCCTTTTCACCATAGCACTCTAAGGGCTTCCAAATATCCTTTGCCAATTCCACAAGAACAGCCTTAGCGAAAGGCTTCTTGAAGGGAAAGATGTAACTCTGTGAGATGAATTAACAGAACACAGAGCAGTTTCTCAGAAAGCTTCTTTCCAGTTTTGAACGGAAGACACTTCCTTTTTCACCATAGCACTCTATGGGCTTCCAAATATCCTTTGCCAATTCCACAAGAACAGCCTTAGCGAAAGGCTTGAAGGGAAAGATGTAACTCTGTGAGATGAATTAACAGAACACAGAGCAGTTTCTCAGAAAGCTTCTTTCCAGTTTAGAACGGAAGATACTTTTTCACCATAGCCCTCTATGGGCTTCCAAATATCCCTTTGCCAATTCCACAAGAACAGCCTTAGCGAAAGGCTTCTTGAAGGGAAAGATGTAACTCTGTGAGATGAATTAACAGAACACAGAGCAGTTTCTCAGAAAGCTTCTTTCCAGTTTTGAACGGAAGATATTTCCTTTTCACCATAGCACTCTATGGGCTTCCAAATATCCCTTTGCCAATTCCACAAGAACAGCCTTAGCGAAAGCTTGAAGGGAAAGATGTAACTCTGTGAGATGAATTAACAGAACACAGAGCAGTTTCTCAGAAAGCTTCTTTCCAGTTTTGAACGGAAGATATTTCCTTTTTCACCATAGCCCTCTATGGGCTTCCAAATATCCCTTTGCCAATTCCACAAGAACAGCCTTAGCGAAAGGTTTTGAAGGAAAGATGTAACTCTGTGAGATGAATTAACAGAATACAGAGCAGTTTCTCAGAAAGCTTCTTTCCAGTTTTGAACGGAAGATATTTCCTTTTTCACCATAGCACCTATGGGCTTCCAAATATCCCTTTGCCAATTCCACAAGAACAGCCTTAGCGAAGGCTTCTTGAAGGAAACATGTAACTCTGTGAGATGAATTAACAGAACACAGAGCAGTTTTTCAGAAAGCTTCTTTCCAGTTTTGAACGGAAGATATTTCCATTTTCCATAGAACTCTATGGGCTTCCAAATATCCTTTGCCAATTCCACAAGAAGAGCCTTAGCGAAAGGCTTTGAAGGGAAAGATGTAACTCTGTGAGATGAATTAACAGAACACAGGACAGTTTCTCAGAAAGCTTCTTTCCAGTTTTGAACGGAAGATATTTCCTTTTCACCATAGCCTCCTATGGGCTTCCAAATATCCTTTGCCAATTCCACAAGAACAGCCTTAGCGAAAGGCTTCTTGAAGGGAAAGATGTAACTCGTGAGATGAATTAACAGAACACAGAGCAGTTTCTCAGAAAGCTTCTTTCCAGTTTTGAACGGAAGATATTTCCTTTTCATCATAGCACTCTATGGGCTTCCAAATATCCCTTTGCCAATTCCACAAGAACAGCCTTAGCGAAAGTCTTCTGAAGGGAAAGATGTAACTCTGTGAGATGAATTAACAGAACACAGAGCAATTTCTCAAAAGCTTCTTTCCAGTTTTGAACGATATTTTTCACCATAGCCCTCTAAGGGCTTCCAAATACCCTTTGCCAACCCACAAGAACAGCCTTAGCGAAAGGCTTTGAAGGAAAGATGTAACTCTGTGAGATGAATTAACAGAACACAGAGCAGTTTCTCAGAAAGCTTCTTTCCAGTTTTGAATGGAAGATATTCCTTTTTCACCATAGCCCTCTATGGGCTTCCAAATATCCCTTTGCCAATTCCACAAGAACAGCCTTACCGAAAGGCTTCTTGAAGGGAAAGATGTAACTCTGTGAGATGAATTAACAGAACACAGAGCAGTTTCTCAGAAAGCTTCTTTCCAGTTTTGAACGGAAGATATTTCCTTTTCACCATAGCCCTCTAGGAGCTTCCAAATATCCTTGCCAATTCCACCAAGAATAGCCTTAGCGAAAGGCTTCTTGAAGGGAAAGATGTAACTCTGTGAGATGAATTAACAGAACACAGAGCAGTTTCTCAGAAAGCTTCTTTCCAGTTTTGAACGGAAGATATTTCCTTTTTCACCATAGCCCTCTATGTTCTTCCAAATATCCCTTTGCCAATTCCACAAGAACAGCCTTAGCGAAAGGCTTCCTGAAGGGAAAGATGTAACTCTGTGAGATGAATTAACAGAACACAGAGCAGTTTCTCAGAAAGCTTCTTTCCAGTTTTGAACGGAAGTTATTTCCTTTTTTCAAAGCCCTCTATGGGCTTCCAAATATCCCTTTGCAAATTCCACAGGAACAGCCTTAGCGAAAGGCTTCTTGAAGGGAAAGATGTAACTCTGTGAGATGAATTAACAGAACACAGAGCAGTTTGTCAAAAAACTTCTTTACAGTTTTGAACCCAAGATGTTTCCTTTTTCACCATAGCCCTCTATGGGCTTCCAAATATCACTTTGCGAAATCCACAAGAAGAGCCTTAGCGAAAGGCTTCTTGAAGGAAAGATGTAACCTGTGAGATGAATTAACAGAACACAGAGCAGTTTCTCAGAAAGCTTCTTTCCAGTTTTGAAGGAAGTTACTTCCTTTTCACCATAGCCCTATGGGCTTCCAAATATCCTTTGCTAATTCCACAAGAACAGCCTTAGCGAAAGGCTTCTTGAAGGGAAAGATGTAACTCTGTGAGATGAATTAACAGAACACAGAGCAGTTTCTCAGAAAGCTTCTTTCCAGTTTTGAACGGAAGATAGTTCCTTTTCACCATAGCCCTCTATGGGCTTCAAATATCCTTTGCCAATTCCACAAGAACAGCCTTACCGAAAGGCTTCTTGAAGGAAAGATGTAACTCTGTGAGATGAATTAACAGAACACAGAGCAGTTTCTCTGAAAGCTTCTTTCCAGTTTTGAACGGAATATATTTCCTTTTTCACCATAGCCCTAAGAGCTTCCAAATATCCCTTTGCCAATTCCACAAGAACAGCCTTAGCGAAAGGCTTCTTGAAGGGAAAGATGTAACTCTGTGAGATGAATTAACAGAACACAGAGCAGTTTCTCAGAAAGCTTCTTTCCAGTTTTGAACGGAAGATATTTCCTTTTTCACCATAGCCTCTATGTTCTTCTAAATATCCTTTGCTAATTCCACAAGAACAGCCTTAGCGAAAGGCTTCCTGAAGGGAAAGATGTAATTCTGTGAGATGAATTAACAGAACACAGAGCAGTTTCTCAGAAGGCTTCTTTCCAGTTTTGAACGGAAGTTATTTCCTTTTTTCAAAGCCCTCTAAGGGCTTCCAAATATCCCTTTGCAAATTCCACAAGAACAGCCTTAGCTTAAAGGCTTTGAAGGAAAAATGTAACTTTGTGAGATGAATTAACAGAACACAGAGCAGTTTCTCAGAAAGCTTCTTTCCAGTTTTGAACGGAAGATATACTTTTTCACCCTATCCTCTATGGGTTCCAAATATCCTTTGCCAATTCCACAAGAACAGCCTTAGCGAAAGGCTTGAAGGGAAAGATGTAACTCTGTGAGATGAAGTAACAGAACACAGAGCATTTTCTCAGACAGCTTCTTTCCAGTTTTGAACGGAAGATATTTTTTCACCATAGCCTCTATGGGCTTCCAAATATCCTTTGCCAGTTCCACAAGAAGAGCCTTAGCGAAAGGCTTCTTGAAGGGAAAGATGTAACTCTGTGAGATGAATTAACAGAACACAGAGCAGTTTCTCAGAAAAGCTTGTTTCCAGTTTTGAACGGAAGATATTTCCTTTTTCACCATAGCCTCTATGAGCTTCCAAATATCCCTTTGCCAATTCCACAAAGAGGCTTAGCGAAAGGCTTCTTGAAGGGAAAGATGTAACTCTGTGAGATGAATTAACAGAACACAGAGCAGTTTCTCAAAAAGCTTCTTTCCAGTTTTGAAAGGAAGATATTTCCTTTTTCACCATAGCCCTCTATGGGCTTCCAAATATCCCTCTGCCAATTCCACAAGAACAGCCTTAGCGAAAGGCTTCTTGAAGGGAAAGATGTAACTCTGTGAGATGAATTAACAGAACACAGAGCAGTTTCTCAGAAAGCTTCTCTCCAGTTTTGAACGGAATATATTTCATTTTTCACCTTAGCACTCTATGGGCTTCCAAATATCCCTTTGCCAATTCCACAAGAACAGCCTTAGCGAAAGGCGTCTTGAAGGGAAAGATGTAACTCTGTGAGATGAATTAACAGAACACAGAGCAGTTTCTCAGAAAGCTTCTTTCCAGTTTTGATCGGAAGATATTTCCTTTTTCACCATAGCCCTCTATGGGCTTCCAAATTCCCCTTTGCCAATTCCACAAGAACAGCCTTAACGAAAGGCTTCTTGAAGGGAAAGATGTAACTCTGTGAGATGAATTAAAGGAACACAGAGCAGTTTCTCAGAAAGCTTCTTTCCAGTTTTGAACGGAAGATATTTCGTTTTTCACCTTAGCCCTCTATGGGCTTTCAAATATCCCTTTGCCAATTCCACAAGAAGAGCCTTAGCGAAAGGCTTCTTGAAGGGAAAGATGTAACTCTGTGAGATGAATTAACAGAACACAGAGCAGTTTCTCAGAATGCTTCTTTCCAGTTTTGAACGGAAGATATTTCCTTTTCACCATAGCCTCTATGGGCTTCCAAATATCCCTTTGCCAATTCCACAAGAACAGCCTTAGCGAAAGGCTTCTTGAAGGAAAGATGTAACTCTGTGAGATGAATTAACAGAACACAGAGCAGTTTCTCAAAAGCTTCTTCCAGTTTTGAGCGGAAGATATTCCTTTTTCACCGTAGCCCTCTAAGGGGTTCCAAATACCCTTTGCTAATTCCATAAGAACAGCCTTAGCGAAAGGCTTTTGAAGGGAAAGATGTAACTCTGTGAGATGAATTAACAGAACACAGAGCAGTTACTCAGAAAGCTTCTTTCCAGTTTTGAACGGAAGATATTTCCTTTTTTCACCGTAGCCCTCTATGGGCTTCCAAATATCCCTTTGCCAATTCCACAAGAACAGCCTGAAGCGAAAGGCTTCTTAAAGGGAAAGATGTAACTCTGTGAGATGAATTAACAGAACACAGAGCAGTTTCTCAGAAAGCTTCTTTCCAGTTTTGAACGGAAGATATTTTTTCACCCTAGCCCTCTATGGGCTTCCATATATCCTTTGCCAATTCCACAAGAACAGCCTTAGCGAAAGGCTTCTTGAAGGAAAGATGTAACTCTGTGAGATGAATTAACAGAACACAGAGCAGTTTCTCAGACAGCTTCTTTCCAGTTTTGAACGGAAGATATTTCCTTATTCACATAGCCCCTATGGGCTTCCAACTATCCTTTGCCAGTTCCACAAGAACAGACTTAGCGAAAGGCTTCTTGAAGGGAAAGATGTAACTGTGAGATGAATTAACAGAACACAGAGCAGTTTCTCAGAAAGCTTCTTTCCAGTTTTGAACGGAAGATATTTCCTTTTTCACCATAGCCCTGTATGGGCTTCCAAATATCCCTTGCCAATTCCACAAGAACAACCTTAGCGAAAGGCTTCTTGAAGGGTAAGATGTAACTCTGTGAGATGAATTAACAGAACACAGAGCAGTTTCTCAGAAATCTTCTTTCCAGTTTTGAACGGAAGATATTTCCTTTTCACCATAGCCCTCTAAGGGCTTCCAAATATTCATTTGCCAATTCCACAAGAACAGCCTGAGCGAAAGGTTTGAAGGGAAAGATGTAACTCTGTGAGATGAATTAACAGAACACAGAGCAGTTTCTCAGAAAGCTTCTTTCCAGTTTTAACGGAAGATATTTCCTTTTTCACCATAGCCCTCTATGAGATTCCAAATATCCCTTTGCCAATTGCACAAGAACAGCCTTAGCGAAAGACTTCTTGAAGGGAAAGATGTAACTCTGTGAGATGAATTAACAGAACACAGAGCAGTTTCTCAGAAAGCTTCTTTCCAGTTTTGAACGGAAGATATTTCCTTTTCACCATAGCCTCTATGTTTTTCCAAATATCCCTTTGCCTATTCCACAAGAACAGCCTTAGCGAAAGGCTTCTTGAATGGAAAGATGTAACTCTGTGAGATGAATTAACAGAACACAGAGCAGTTTCTCAGCAAGCTTCTTTCCAGTTTTGAACGGAAGATATTTCCTTTTCACCATAGCCCTCTATGGGCTTCCAAATATCCCTTTGCCAATTCCACAAGAACAGCCTTAGCGAAAGGCTTCTTGAAGGGAAAGATGTAACTCTGTGAGATGAATTAACAGAACACAGAGCAGTTTCTCAGAAAGCTTCTTTCCAGTTTTGAACGGAAGATATTTCCTTTTTCCAAAGGCCTCTATGGGCTTCCAAATATCCCTTTGCCAATTCCAAAAGAACAGTCTTAGCGAAAGGCTTCTTGAAGGGAAAGATGTAACACTGTGAGATGAATTAACAGAACACAGAGCAGTTTCTCAGAAAGCTGCTTTCCAGTTTTGAACGGAAGATATTTCCTTTTTCACCATACCCCTCTATGGGCTTCCAAATATCCCTTTGCGAAATCCACAAGCACAGCCTTAGCGAAAGGCTTCTTGAAGTGAAAGATGTAACTCTGTGAGATGAATTAACAGAACACAGAGCAGTTTCTCAGAAAGCTTCTTTCCAGTTTTGAACGGAAGATATTTCCTTTTTCACCATAGCCCTCTATGGGCTTCCAAATATCCCTTTGCCAATTCCACTAGAACAGCCTTAGCGAAAGGCTTCTTGAAGGAAAAGATGTAACTCTGTGAGATGAATTAACAGAACACAGAGCAGTTTCTCAGACAGCTTCTTTCCAGTTTTGAACGGAAGATATTTCCTTATTCACCATAGACCTCTATGGGCTTCCAAATATCGCTTTGCCAGTTCCACAAGAACAGTCTTAGCGAAAGGCTTCTTGGAGGGAAAGATGTAACTCTGTGAGATGAATTAACAGAACACAGAGCAGTTTCTCAGAAAGCTTCTTTCCAATTTTGAACGGAGATATTTCCTTTTTCCACAGCCCTCTATGGGCTTCCAAATATCCCTTTGCCAATTCCACAAAAAGAGCCTTAGCGAAAGGCTTCTTGAAGGGAAAGATGTAACTCTGTGAGATGAATTAACAGAACACAGAGCAGTTTCTCAAAAAGCTTCTTCCAGTTTTGAGGAAGATATTCCTTTTTCACCGTAGCCTCTAAGGGCTTCCAAATACCCTTTGCTAATTCCACAAGAACAGCCTTAGCGAAGGCTTCTTGAAGGGAAAGATGTAACTCTGTGAGATGAATTAACAGAACACAGAGCAGTTTCTCAGAAAGCTTCTTTCCAGTTTTGAACGGAAGATATTTCCTTTTTCACCCTAGCCCTCTATGGGCTTCCAAATATCCCTTTGCCAATTCCACAAGAACAGCCTTAGCGAAGGCTTCTAAAAGGAAAGATGTAACTCTGTGAGATGAATTAACAGAACACAGAGCAGTTTCTCAAGCTTCTTTCCAGTTTTGAACGGAAGATATTTCTAGCCCTCTATGGGTTCCAGATATCCCTTTTCTAATTCCACAAGAACAGCCTTAGCAAAAGGCTTCTTGAAGGGAAAGATGTAACTCTGTGAGATGAATTAACAGAACACAGAGCAGTTTCAGACAGCTTCTTTCCAGTTTTGAACGGAAGATATTTCCTTATTCACCGTAGCCGTCTATGGGCTTCCAAATATCCATTTGCCAGTTCCACAAGAACAGACTTAAAGGCTTCTTGAAGGGAAAGATGTAACACTGTGAGATGAATTAACAGAACACAGAGCAGTTTCTCAGAAAGCTTCTTTCCAGTTTTGAACGGAAGATATTTCCTTTTTCACCATAGCCCTGTATGGGCTTCAAATATCCTTTAATTCCACAAGAACAGCCTTAGCGAAAGGCTTCTTGAAGGAAAAGTAACTCTGTGAGATGAATTAACAGAACACAGAGCAGTTTCTCAGAAATCTTCTTTCCAGTTTTGAACGGAAGATATTTCCTTTTTCACCATAGCCCCAAGGGCTTCCAAATATCCCTTTGCCAATTCCACAAGAACAGCCTGAGCGAAAAGGCTTGAAGGAAAGATGTAACTCTGTGAGATGAATTAACAGAACACAGAGCAGTTTCTCAGAAAGCTTCTTTCCAGTTTTGAACGGAAGATATTTCCTTTTTCACCATAGCCCTCTATGAGATTCCAAATATCCCTTTGCCAATTGCACAAGAACAGCCTTAGCGAAAGACTTCTTGAAGGGAAAGATGTAACTCTGTGAGATGAATTAACAGAACACAGAGCAGTTTCTCAGAAAGCTTCTTTCCAGTTTTGAACGGAAGATATTTCCTTTTTCACCATAGCCCTCTATGTTTTTCCAAATATCCCTTTGTCTATTCCACAAGAACAGCCTTAGCGAAAGGCTTCTTGAATGGAAAGATGTAACTCTGTGAGATGAATTAACAGAACACAGAGCAGTTTCTCAGAAAGCTTCTTTCCAGTTTTGAACGGAAGATATTTTTTCACCATAGCCCTGTATGGGCTTCCAAATATCCTTTGCCAATTCCACAAGAACAGCCTTAGCGAAAGGCTTCTTGAAGGGAAAGATGTAACTCTGTGAGATGAATTAACAGAACACAGAGCAGTTTCTCAAGCTTCTTTCCAGTTTTGAACGGAAGATATTTCCTTTTTCCAAAGGCCTCTATGGGCTTCCAAATATCCCTTGCCAATTCCAAAAGAAGAACAGTCTTAGCGAAGGCTTCTGAAGGGAAAGATGTAACTCTGTGAGATGAATTAACAGAATACAGAGTTTCTCAGAAAGCTTCTTTCCAGTTTTGAACGGAAGATATTTTTCACCCTAGCCCTCTATGGGCTTCCAGATATGACTTTGCCAATTCCACAAGAGCAGCCTTAGCGAAAGGCTTCTTGAAGGGAAAGATGTAACTCTGTGAGATGAATTAACAGAACACAGAGCAGTTTCTCAGACAGCTTCTTTCCAGTTTTGAACGGAAGATATTTCCTTATTCACCGTAGCCGTCTATGGGCTTCCAAATATCCCTTTGCCAATTCCACAAGAACAGCCTTAGCGAAAGGCTTCTTGAAGGGAAAGATGTAACTCTGTGAGATGAATTAACAGAACACAGAGCAGTTTCTCAGACAGCTTCTTTCCAGTTTTGAGCGGAATATATTTCCTTATTCACCGTAGCCATCTATGGGCTTCCAAATATCCCGTTGCCAGTTCCACAAGAACAGCCTTAGCGAAAGGCTTCTTGAAGGGAAAGATGTAACTCTGTGAGATGAATTAACAGAACACAGAGCAGTTTCTCAGAAAGCTTCTTTCCAGTTTTGAACGGAAGATATTTCCTTCACCATAGCCCTCTATGGGCTTCCAAATATCCCTTTGCCAATTCACTAGAACAGCCTTAGCGAAGGCTTCTTGAAGGGAAAGATGTAACTCTGTGAGATGAATTAACAGAACACAGAGCAGTTTCTCAGAAAGCTTCTTTGCAGTTTTGAACGGAAGATATTTTTCACCATAGCCCTCTATGGGCTTCCAAATATCCCTTGCCAATTCCACAAGAACAGCCTTAGCGAAAGTCTTCTTGAAGGGAAAGATGTAACTCTGTGAGATGAATTAACAGAACAGAGAGCAGTTTCTCAAAAACTTCTTACAGTTTTGAACGGAAGATACTTCCTTTTCACCATAGCCCTCTATGGGCTTCCAAATATCTTTGCAATTCCACAAGAACAGCCTTAGCGAAAGGCTTCTTGAAGGAAAGATGTAACTCTGTGAGATGAAATAACAGAACACAGAGCAGTTTCTCAGAAAGCTTCTTTCCAGTTTTGAACGGAAGATATTTCCTTTTCACCATAGCCCTCTATGGGCTTCCATGTATATCCTTTGCCAATTCCACAAGAACAGCCTTAGCGAAAGGCTTTGAAGGAAAGATGTAACTCTGTGAGATGAATTAACAGAACACAGAGCAGTTTCTCAGAAAGCTTCTTTCCAGTTTTGAACGGAAGATATTTCCTTCACCATAGCCCTCTATGGGCTTCCAAATATCCTTTGCCAGTTCCACAAGAACAGCCTTAGCGAAAGGCTTTTGAAGGGAAAGATGTAACTCTGTGAGATGAATTAACAGAACACAGAGCACTTTGTCAGAAAGCTTTTTCCAGTTTTGAACGGAAGATATTTCCTTTTCACCATGGCCTCTATGGGCTTCCAAATATCCCTTGCCAATTCCACAAGAACAGCCTTAACGAGGCTTCTTGAAGGAAAGATGTAACTCTTGTGAGATGAATTAACAGAACACAGAGCAGTTTCTCAGAAAGCTTCTTTCCAGTTTTGAACTGAAGATATTTCCTTTTCACCATAGCCCTCAATGGGATTCCAAATATCCCTTTGCTAATTCCACAAGAACAGCCTTAGCGAAAGGCTTTTGAAGGAAAGATGTAACTCTGTGAGATGAATTAACAGAACACAGAGCAGTTTCTCAGAAAGCTTCTTTCCAGTTTTGAACTGAAGATATTTCCTTTTCACCATAGCCCTCTATGGGCTTCCAAATACCCTTGCTAATTCCACAAGAACAGCCTTAGCGAAAGGCTTCTTGAAGGGAAAGATGTAACTCTGTGAGATGAATTAACAGAACACAGAGCAGTTTCTCAAAAGCTTCTTTCCAGTTTTGAACGGAAGGTATTTCCTTTTCACCATAGCGCTCTATGGGCTTCCAACTATCCTTTACCAGTTCCACAAGAACAGCCTTAGCGAAAGGCTTCTGAAGGAAAGATGTAACCTGTGACATGAATTAACAGAACACAGAGCAGTTTCAAAAAGCTTCTTTCCAGTTTTGAACCCAAGATACTTCCTTTTTCACCATAGCCCTCTATGGGCTTCCAAATATCACTTTGCCACACAAGAACAGCCTTAGCGAAAGGCTTTGAAGGAAAGATGTAACTCTGTGACATGAATTAACAGAACACAGAGCAGTTTCTCAGAAAGCTTCTTTCCAGTTTTGAACGGAAGATATTTCGTTTTTCAGCATAGCCCTCTATGGGCTTCCAAATATCCCTTTGCCAATTCCACAAGAACAGCCTTAGCGAAAGGCTTCTTGAAGTGAAAGATGTAACTCTGTGAGATAAATTAACAGAACACAGAGCAGTTTCTCAGAAAGCTTCTTTCCAGTTTTGAACGGAAGATATTTCCTTATTCACCATAGCCCTCTATGGGATTCCAAATATCCCTTTGCCAGTTCCACAAGAACAGCCTTAGCGAAAGGCTTCTTGAAGGGAAAGATGTAACTCTGTGAGATGAATTAACAGAACACAGAGCAGTTTCTCAGAAAGCTTCTTTCCAGTTTTGAACCGAAGATATTTCCTTTTTCACCATAGCCCTCTAGGGGCTTCCAAATATCCCTTTGCCAATTCCACAAGAACAGCCTTAGCGAAAGGCTTCTTGAAGGGATAGTTGTAACTCTGTGAGTTGAATTAACAGAACACAGAGCAGTTTCTCAGAAAGCTTCTTTCCAGTTTTGATCGGAAGATATTTCCTTTTTCACCATAGCCCTCTATGGGTTTCCAAATTCCCCTTTGCCTATTCCACAAGAACAGCCTTAACGAAAGGCTTCTTGAAGGGAAAGATGTAACTCTGTGAGATGAATTAACAGAACACAGAGCAGTTTCTCAGAAAGCTTCTTTCCAGTTTTGAAGGGAAGATATTTCCTTTTTCACCATAGCCCTCTATGGGCTTCCAAATATCCCTTTGCCAATTCCACAAGAAGAGCCTTAGCGAAAGGCTTCTTGAAGGGAAAGATGTAACTCTGTGAGATGAATTAACAGAACACAGAGCAGTTTCTCAGAAAGCTTCTTTCTAGTTTTGAACGGAAGATATTTCCTTTTTCACCATAGCACTCTATGGGCTTCCAAATATCCCTTTGCCAATTCCACAAGAAGAGCCTTAGCGAAAGGGTTCTTGAAGGGAAAGATGTAACTCTGTGAGATGAATTAACAGAACACAGAGCAGTTTCTCAAAAAGCTTCTTTCCAGTTTTGAACGGAACATATTTCCTTTTTCACCATAGCCCTCTAAGGGCTTTCAAATACCCCTTTGCCAATACCACAAGAACAGTCTTAGCGAAAGGCTTCTTGAAGGGAAAATGTAACTCTGTGAGATGAATTAACAGAACACAGAGCAGTTTCTCAGAAAGCTTCTTTCCAGTTTTGAACGGAAGATATTTCCTTTTTCAACATAGCCCTCTATGGGCTTCCAAATATCCCTTTGCCAATTCCACAAGAACAGCCTTAGCGAAAGGCTTCTTGAAGGGAAAGATGTAACTCTGTGAGATGAATTGACAGAACAGAAAGCAGTTTCTCAGAAAGCTTCTTTCCAGTTTTGAACGGAAGATATATCCTTTTTCACCATAGCCCTCTATGGGATTCCAAATATCCCTTTGTCAATTCCACAAAAACAGCCTTAGCGAAAGGCTTCATGAAGGGAAAGATGTAACTCTGTGAGATGAATTAACAAAACACAGAGCAGTTTCTCAGAAAGCTTCTTTCCAGTTTTGAACGGAACATATTTCCTTATTCAACATAGCCCTCTATGGGAGTCCAAATATCCCTTTGCCAATTCCACAAGAACAGCCTTAGCGAAAGGCTTCTTGAAGAGAAAGATGTAACTCTGTGAGATGAATTAACAGAACACAGAGCAGTTTGTCAGAAAGCTGCTTTCCAATTTTGAACGGAAGATATTTCCTTTTTCACCATAGCCCTCTATGGGCTTCCAAATATCCCTTTGCCAATTCCACAAGAACAGAAAGGCTTCTTGAAGGGAAAGATGTAACTGTGTGAGATGAATTAACAGAACACAGAGCAGTTTCTCAGAAAGCTTCTTTCCAATTTTGAACGGAAGATAGTTCCTTTTTCACCATAGCCCTCTATGGGATTCTAAATATCCCTTTGCCAATTCCACAAGAACAGCCTTACCGAAAGGCTTCTTGAAGGAAACATGTAACTCTGTGAGATGAATTAACAGAACACAGAGCAGTTTCCTCAGAAAGCTCTTTCCAGTTTTGAACGGAAGATATTTCGTTTTTTCAGCATAGCCCTCTATGGGCTTCAAATATCCCTTGCCAATTCCACAAGAACAGCCTTAGCGAAAGGCTTTTGAAGGGAAAGATGTAACTCTGTGAGATGAATTAACAGAACACAGAGCAGTTTCTCAGAAAGCTTCTTTCCAGTTTTGAACGGAAGATATTTCCTTTTTCACCATAGCCCTCTATGGGCTTCCAAATATCCCTTGCCAATTCCACAAGAACAGCCTTAGCGAAAGGCTTCTGAAGGAAAGATGTAACTCTGTGAGATGAATTAACAGAACACAGAGCAGTTTCTCAGACAGCTTCTTTCCAGTTTTGAACCCAAGATATTTCCTTTTCACCATAGCCCTCTGTGGGCTTCCAAATATCCCTTGCTAATTCCACAGGAACAGCCTTAGCGAATGGCTTCTTGAAGGAAAATGTAACTCTGTGAGATGAATTAACAGAACACAGAGCAGTTTCTCAGAAAGCTTCTTTCCAGTTTTGAACGGAAGATATTTCCTTTTCAACATAGCCCTCTAAGGGCTTCCAAATATCCCTTGCCAATTCCACAAGAACAGCCTTAGCGAAAGGCTTTTGAAGGAAAGATGTAACTCTGTGAGATGAATTAACAGAACACAGAGCAGTTTCTCAGAAACCTTCTTCCAGTTTTGAACGTAAGATATTTCCTTTTTCACCATTGCCCTCTATGGGCTTCCAAATATCCCTTTGCCAATTCCACAAGAACAGCCTTAGCGAAAGGCTTGAAGGGAAAGATGTAACTCTGTGAGATGAATTAACAGAACACAGAGCAGTTTCTCAGAAAGCTTTTTCCAGTTTTGAACGGAAGATAATTCCTTATTCACCATAGCCTCTATGGGCTTCCAAATATCCTTTGCCTATTCCACAAGAACAGCCTTAGCGAAAGGCTTTTGAAGGGAAAGATGTAACTCTGTGAGATGAATTAACAGAACACAGAGCAGATTCTCAGAAAGCTTCTTTCCAGTTTTGAACGGAACATATTTCCTTTTTCAACATAGCCCTCTATGGGAGTCCAAATATCCCTTTACCAATTCCACAAGAACAGCCTTAGCGAAAGGCTTCTTGAAGGGAAAGATGTAACTCTGAGATGAATTAACAGAACACAGAGCAGTTTTTCAGAAAGCTTCTTTCTAGTTTTGAACGGAAGATATTTCCTTTTTCCATAGCCCTCTATGGGCTTCCAAATATCCCTTTGCCAATTAAAGAAGAACAGCCTTAACGAAAGGCTTCTTGAAGGGAAAGATGTAACGCTGTGAGATGAATTAACAGAACACATTGCAGTTTCTCAGAAAGCTTCTTTCCAGTTTTGAACGGAAGATATTTCCTTTTTCACCATAGTCCTCTATGGGCTTCCAAATATCCCTTTGCCAATTCCACAAGAACAGCCTTAGCGAAAGGCTTCTTGAAGGGAAAGATGTAACTCTGTGAGATGAATTAACAGAACACAGAGCAGTTTCTCAGAAAGCTTCTTTGCAGTTTTGAACGGAAGATATTTCCTTTTTCACCATAGCCCTCTATGGGCTTCCATATATCCCTTTGCCAATTCCACAAGAACAGCCTTAGCGAAAGTCTTCTTGAGGAAAAGATGTAACTCTGTGAGATGAATTAACAGAACACAGAGTAGTTTCTCAAAAAACTTCTTTACAGTTTTGAACCCAAGATATTTCCTTTTTCACCATAGCCCTCTATGGGCTTCCAAATATCACTTTGCGAAATCCACGAGAACAGCCTTAGCGAAAGGCTTCTTGAAGGGAAAGATGTAACTCGGTGAGATGAATTAACAGAACACAGAGCAGTTTCTCAGAAAGCTTCTTTCCAGTTTTGAACGGAAGATATTCCTTTTTCACCGTAGCCCTCTATGGGATTCCAAATATCCCTTTGCCAATTCCACAAGAACAGCCTTAGCGAAAGGCTTCTTGAAGGGAAAGATGTAACTCTGTGAGATGAATTAACAGAACACAGAGCAGTTTCTCAGAAAGCTTCTTTCCAGTTTTGAACGGAAGATATATCCTTTTTCACCATAGCCCTCTATGGGATTCCAAATATCCCTTTGCGAATTCCACAAAAACAGCCTTAGCGAAAGGCTTCATGAAGGGAAAGATGTAACTCTGTGAGATGAATTAACAGAACACAGAGCAGATTCTCAGAAAGCTTCTTTCCAGTTTTGAACGGAACATATTTCCTTATTCAACATAGCCCTCTATGGGAGTCCAAATATCCCTTTGCCAATTCCACAAGAACAGCCTTAGCGAAAGGCTTCTTGAAGAGAAAGATGTAACTCTGTGAGATGAATTAACAGAACACAGAGCAGTTTGTCAGAAAGCTGCTTTCCAATTTTGAACGGAAGATATTTCTTTTCACCATAGCCCTCTATGGGCTTCCAAATATCCCTTTGCCAATTCCACAAGAACAGCCTTAGCGAAAGGCTTCTTGAAGGGAAAGATGTAACTCTGTGAGATGAATTAACAGAACACAGAGCAGTTTCTCAGAAAGCTTCTTTCCAATTTTGAACGGAAGATAGTTCCTTTTTCACCATAGCCCTCTATGGGATTCTAAATATCCCTTTGCCAATTCGACAAGAACAGCCTTACCGAAAGGCTTCTTGAAGGGAAACATGTAACTCTGTGAGATGAATTAACAGAACACAGAGCAGTTTCTCAGAAAGCTCTTTCCAGTTTTGAACGGAAGATATTTCCTTTTCACCATAGCCCTATGGGCTTCCAAATATCCCTTTGCCAATTCCACAAGAACAGCCTTAGCGAAAGGCTTCTTGAAGGGAAAGATGTAACTCTGTGAGATGAATTAACAGAACACAGAGCAGTTTCTCAGAAAGCTTCTTTCCAGTTTTGAACGGAAGATATTTCCTTTTTCACCATAGCCCTTTATGTTCTTCCAAATATCCCTTTGCCTATTCCACAAGAACAGCCTTAGCGAAAGGCTTCTTGAAGGGAAAGATGTAAGTCTGTGAGATGAATTAACAGAACACAGAGCAGTTTCTCAGAAAGCTTCTTTCCAGTTTTGAACGGAAGATATTTCCTTTTTCACCATAGCCCTCTATGGGCTTCCAAATATCCCTTTGCCAATTCCACAAGAACAGCCTTAGCGAAAGGCTTCTTGAAGGGAAAGATGTAACTCTGTGAGATGAATTAACAGAACACAGAGCAGTTTCTCAGACAGCTTCTTTCCAGTTTTGAACCCAAGATATTTCCTTTTTCACCATAGCCCTCTGTGGGCTTCCAAATATCCCTTTGCCAATTCCACAGGAACAGCCTTAGCGAATGGCTTCTTGAAGGGAAAAATGTAACTCTGTGAGATGAATTAACAGAACACAGAGCAGTTTCTCAGAAAGCTTCTTTCCAGTTTTGAACGGAAGATATTTCCTTTTTCAACATAGCCCTCTAAGGGCTTCCAAATATCCCTTTGCCAATTCCACAAGAACAGCCTTAGCGAAAGGCTTCTTGAAGGGAAAGATGTAACTCTGTGAGATGAATTAACAGAACACAGAGCAGTTTCTCAGAAAGCTTCTTTCCAGTTTTGAACGGAAGATATTTCCTTTTTCATCATAGCACTCTATGGGCTTCAAAATATCCCTCTGCCAATTCCACAAGAACAGCCTTAGCGAAAGGCTTCTTGAAGGGAAAGATGTAACTCTGTGAGATGAATTAACAGAACACAGAGCAATTTCTCAAAAAGCTTCTTTCCAGTTTTGAACGGAAGATATTTCCTTTTTCACCATAGCCCTCTAAGGGCTTCCAAATACCCCTTTGCCAATTCCACAAGAACAGCCTTAGCGAAAGGCTTCTTGAAGGGAAAGATGTAACTCTGTGAGATGAATTAACAGAACACAGAGCAGTTTCTCAGAAAGCTTCTTTCCAGTTTTGAACGGAAGATAGTTCCTTTTTCACCATAGCCCTCTATGGGCTTCCAAATATCCCTTTGCCAATTCCACAAGAACAGCCTTACCGAAAGGCTTCTTGAAGGGAAAGATGTAACTCTGTGAGATGAATTAACAGAACACAGAGCAGTTTCTCTGAAAGCTTCTTTCCAGTTTTGAACGGAATATATTTCCTTTTTCACCATAGCCCTCTAGGAGCTTCCAAATATCCCTTTGCCAATTCCCCAAGAACAGCCTTAGCGAAAGGCTTCTTGAAGGGAAAGATGTAACTCTGTGAGATGAATTAACAGAACACAGAGCAGTTTCTCAGAAAGCTTCTTTCCAGTTTTGAACGTAAGATATTTCCTTTTTCACCATAGCCCTCTATGTTCTTCTAAATATCCCTTTGCCAATTCCACAAGAACAGCCTTAGCGAAAGGCTTCCTGAAGGGAAAGATGTAACTCTGTGAGATGAATTAACAGAACACAGAGCAGTTTCTCAGAAGGCTTCTTTCCAGTTTTGAACGGAAGTTATTTCCTTTTTTCAAAGCCCTCTATGGGCTTCCAAATATCCCTTTGCAAATTCCACAGGAACAGCCTTAGCGAAAGGCTTCTTGAAGGGAAAAATGTAACTTTGTGAGATGAATTAACAGAACACAGAGCAGTTTCTCAGAAAGCTTCTTTCCAGTTTTGAACGGAAGATACTTCCTTTTTCACCCTAGCCCTCTATGGGATTCCAAAGATCCCTTTGCTAATTCCACAAGAACAGCCTTAGCGAAAGGCTTTTGAAGGGAAAGATGTAACCTGTGAGATGAATTAACAGAACACAGAGCTGTTTGTCAAAAAACTTCTTTACAGTTTTAAACCCAAGATGTTTCCTTTTCACCATAGCCCTCTATGGGCTTCCAAATATCCCTTTGAATCCACAAGAAGAGCCTTAGCGAAAGGCTTTTGAAGGAAAGATGTAACTCTGTGAGATGAATTAACAGAACACAGAGCAGTTTCTCAGAAAGCTTTTTCCAGTTTTGAACGGAAGATATTTCCTTTTTCACCATAGCCCCCTATGGGCTTCCAAATATCCCTTTGCCAATTCCACAAGAACAGCCTTAGCGAAAGGCTTCTTGAAGGGAAAGATGTAACTCTGTGAGTTGAATTAACAGAACACAGAGCAGTTTCTCAGAAAGCTTCTTTCCAGTTTTGAACGGAAGATATTTCCTTTTTCACCATAGCACTCTATGGGCTTCCAAATATCCTTTGCCAATTCCACAAGAACAGCCTTAGCGAAAGGCTTCTTGAAGGAAAGATGTAACTCTGTGAGATGAATTAACAGAACACAGAGCAGTTTCTCAAAAGCTTCTTTCCAGTTTTGAACGGAAGATATTTCCTTTTCACCATAGCCCTCGAAGGGCTTCCAAATACTTTGCCAATTCCACAAGAACAGCCTTAGCGAAAGGCTTCTTGAAGGGAAAGATGTAACTCTGTGAGATGAATTAACAGAACACAGAGCAGTTTCTCAGAAAGCTTCTTTCCAGTTTTGAACGGAAGATAGTTCCTTTTTCACCATAGCCCTCTATGGGCTTCCAAATTTCCCTTTGCCAATTCCACAAGAAGAGCCTTAGCGAAAGGCTTCTTGAAGGGAAAGATGTAACTCTGTGAGATGAATTAACAGAACACAGAGCAGTTTCTCAGAAAGCTTCTTTCCAGTTTTGAACGGAAGATATTTCCTTTTTCACCATAGCACTCTATGGGCTTCCAAATATCCCTTTGCCAATTCCACAAGAAGAGCCTTAGCGAAAGGCTTCTTGAAGGGAAAGATGTAACTCTGTGAGATGAATTAACAGAACACAGAGCAATTTCTCAAAAAGCTTCTTCCAGTTTTGAACGGAAGATATTTCCTTTTTCACCATAGCCCTCTAAGGTCTTCCAAATACCCCTTTGCCAATTCCACAAGAACAACCTTAGCGAAAGGCTTCTTGAAGTTAAAGATGTAACTCTGTGAGATGAATTAACAGAACACAGAGCAGTTTCTCAAAAAACTTCTTTACAGTTTTGAACCCAAGATGTTTCCTTTTTCACCATAGCCCTCTATGGGCTTCCAAATATCACTGCGAATCCACAAGAACAGCCTTAGCGAAAGGTTTTTGAAGGGAAAGATGTAACTCTGTGAGATGAATTAACAGAACACAGAGCAGTTTCTCAGAAAGCTTCTTCCAGTTTTGAACGGAAGACACTTCCTTTTTCACCATAGCCTCTATGGGCTTCCAAATATCCCTTTGCCAATTCCACAAGAACAGCCTTAGCGAAAGGCTTCTGAAGGTAAAGATGTAAGTCTGTGAGATGAATTAACAGAACACAGAGCAGTTTCTCAGAAAGCTTCTTTCCAGTTTTGAACGGAAGATATTTCCTTTTTCACCATAGCACTCTATGGGCTTCAAATATCCTTTGCTAATTCCACAAGAACAGCCTTAGCGAAGGTGTCTTGAAGGGAAAGATGTAACTCTGTGAGATGAATTAACAGAACACAGAGCAGTTTCTCAGAAAGCTTTTTCCAGTTTTGAACGAAGATATTTCCTTTTTCACCATAGCCCTCTATGGGCTTTCAAATATCCTCGGTTAATTCCACAAGAAGAGCCTTAGCGAAAGGCTTCTTGAAGGAAAGATGTAACTCTGTGAGATGAATTAACAGAACACAGAGCAGTTTCTCAGAAAGTTTCTTTCCAGTTTAGAACGGAAGATACTTCCTTTTTCACCATAGCCCTCTATGGGCTTCCAAATATCCTTTGCCAATACCACAAGAACAGCCTTAGCGAAAGGCTTCTTGAAGGGAAAGATGTAACTCTGTGAGATGAATTAACAGAACACAGAGCAGTTTCTCAGAAAGCTTCTTTCCAGTTTTGAACGGAAGATAGTTCCTTTTCACCATAGCCCTCTATGGGCTTCCAAATATCCCTTGCTAATTCCACAAGAACAGCCTTACCGAAAGGCTTTTGAAGGGAAAGATGTAACTCTGTGAGATGAATTAACAGAACACAGAGCAGTTTCTCTGAAAGCTTCTTTCCAGTTTTGAACGGAATATATTTCCTTTTCACCATAGCCTCTATGGGCTTCCAAATATCCCTTTGCTAATTCCACAAGAACAGCCTTAGCGAAGGTGTCTTGAAGGGAAAGATGTAACTCTGTGAGATGAATTAACAGAACACAGAGCAGTTTCTCAGAAAGCTTCTTTCCAGTTTTGAACGGAAGATATTTCCTTTTTCACCATAGCCCTCTATGTTCTTCTAAATATCCCTTTGCCAATTCCACAAGAACAGCCTTAGCGAAAGGCTTCCTGAAGGGAAAGATGTAACTCTGTGAGATGAATTAACAGAACACAGAGCAGTTTCTCAGAAGGCTTCTTTCCAGTTTTGAACGGAAGTTATTTCCTTTTTTCAAAGCCCTCTAAGGGCTTCCAAATATCCCTTTGCAAATTCCACAAGAACAGCCTTAGCGAAAGGCTTCTTGAAGGGAAAAATGTAACTTTGTGAGATGAATTAACAGAACACAGAGCAGTTTCTCAGAAATCTTCTTTCCAGTTTTGAACGGAAGATATTCCTTTCACCATAGCACTCTATGGGATTCCAAATATCCCTTTGCCAATTCCACAAGAACAGCCTTAGCGAAAGGCTTCTTGAAGGGAAAGATGTAACTCTGTGAGATGAAGTAACAGAACACAGAGCATTTTCTCAGACAGCTTCTTTCCAGTTTTGAACGGAAGATATTTCCTTATTCACCATAGCCCTCTATGGGCTTCCAAATATCCCTTTGCCAGTTCCACAAGAAGAGCCTTAGCGAAAGGCTTCTTGAAGGGAAAGATGTAACCTGTGAGATGAATTAACAGAACACAGAGCAGTTTCTCAGAAAGCTTCTTCCAGTTTTGAACGGAAGATATTTCCTTTTTCACCATAGCCTCTATGGGCTTCCAAATATCCCTTTGCTAATTCCACAAGAAGAGCCTTAGCGAAAGGCTTTGAAGGAAAGATGTAACTCTGTGAGAGGAATTAACAGAACACAGAGCAGTTTCTCATAAAGCTTCTTTCCAGTTTTGAACGGAAGATATTTCCTTTTTCACCATAGCCTCTATGGGCTTCCAAATATCCTCTGCTAATTCCACAAGAAGAGCCTTAGCGAAAGGCTTCTTGAAGGAAAGATGTAACTCTGTGAGATGAATTAACAGAACACAGAGCAGTTTCTCAGAAAGCTTCTTCCAGTTTTGAACGGAATATATTTCATTTTTCACCATAGCACTCTATGGGCTTCCAAATATCCCATTGCTAATTCCACAAGAACAGCCTTAGCGAAAGGCTTCTTGAAGGGAAAGATGTAACCTGTGAGATGAATTAACAGAACACAGAGCAGTTTCTCAGAAAGCTTCTTTCCAGTTTTGATCGGAAGATATTTCCTTTTTCACCATAGCCCTCTATGGGCTTCCAAATATCCTTGCCAATTCCACAAGAACAGCCTTAACGAAAGGCTTATTTTGAAGGAAAGATGTAACTCTGTGAGATGAATTAACAGAACACAGAGCAGTTTCTCAGAAAGCTTCTTTCCAGTTTTGAACGGAAGATATTTCGTTTTTCACCTTAGCCCTCTATGGGCTTTCAAATATCCCTTTGCCAATTCCACAAGAAGAGCCTTAGCGAAAGGCTTCTTGAAGGGAAAGATGTAACTCTGTGAGATGAATTAACAGAACACAGAGCAGTTTCTCAGAATGCTTCTTTCCAGTTTTGAACGGAAGATATTTCCTTTTTCACCATAGCCCTCTATGGGCTTCCAAATATCCCTTTGCCAATTCCACAAGAACAGCCTTAGCGAAAGGCTTCTTGAAGGGAAAATGTAACTCTGTGAGATGAATTAACAGAACACAGAGCAGTTTCTCAAAAAGCTTCTTTCCAGTTTTGAGCGGAAGATATTCCTTTTTCACCATAGCCCTCTAAGGGCTTCCAAATACCCTTTGCTAATTCCACAAGAACAGCCTTAGCGAAAGGCTTTGAAGGAAAGATGTAACTCTGTGAGATGAATTAACAGAACACAGAGCAGTTTCTCAGAAAGCTTTTTCCAGTTTTGAACGGAAGATATTTCCTTTTTCACCATAGCCTCTATGGGCTTCCAAATATCCCTTTGCCAATTCCACAAGAAGAGCCTTAGCGAAAGGCTTCTTAAAGGGAAAGATGTAACTCTGTGAGATGAATTAACAGAACACAGAGCAGTTTCTCAGACAGCTTCTTTCCAGTTTTGAACGGAAGATATTTCCTTATTCACAGTAGCCGTCTATGGGCTTCCAAATATCCCTTTGCCTGTTCCACAAGAACAGACTTAGCGAAAGGCTTCTTGAAGCGTAAGATGTAACTCTGTGAGATGAATTAACAGAACACAGAGCAGTTTCTCAGAAATCTTCTTTCCAGTTTTGAACGGAAGATATTTTTTCACCATAGCCCTCTAAGGGCTTCCAAATATCCATTTGCCAATTCCACAAGAACAGCCTTAGCGAAAGGCTTTGAAGGGAAAGATGTAACTCTGTGAGATGAATTAACAGAACACAGAGCAGTTTCTCAGAAAGCTTTTTCCAGTTTTGAACGGAAGATATTTCCTTTTTCACCATAGCCCTGTATGGGCTTCCAAATATCCCTTGCTAATTCCACAAGAACAGCCTGAGCGAAAGGCTTTGAAGGGTAAGATGTAACCTGTGAGATGAATTAACAGAACACAGAGCAGTTTCTCAGAAATGTTCTTTCCAGTTTTGAACGGAAGATATTTTTTCACCATAGCCTCTAAGGGCTTCCAAATATCCCTTTGCTAATTCCACAAGAACAGCCTGAGCGAAAGGCTTTTGAAGGGAAAGATGTAACTCTGTGAGATGAATTAACAGAACACAGAGCAGTTTCTCAGAAAGCTTCTTTCCAGTTTTGAACGGAAGATATTTCCTTTTCACCATAGCCTCTATGAGATTCCAAATATCCCTTTGCCAATTCCACAAGAACAGCCTTAGCGAAAGACTTCTTGAAGGGAAAGATGTAACTCTGTGAGATGAATTAACAGAACACAGAGCAGTTTCTCAGAAAGCTTCTTCCAGTTTTGAACGGAAGATATTTCCTTTTCACCATAGCCCTCTATGTTTTTCCAACTATCCTTTGCCTATTCCACAAGAACAGCCTTAGCGAAAGGCTTCTTGAATGGAAAGATGTAACTCTGTGAGATGAATTAACAGAACACAGAGCAGTTTCTCAGAAAGCTTCTTCCAGTTTTGAACGGAAGATATTTTTTCACCATAGCACACTATGGGCTTCCAAATATCCCTTTGCTAATTCCACAAGAACAGCCTTAGCGAAGGCTTTTGAAGGGAAAGATGTAACCTGTGAGATGAATTAACAGAACACAGAGCAGTTTCTCAGAAAGCTTCTTTCCAGTTTTGAACGGAAGATATTTCCTTTTTCACCATAGCCCTCTAAGGGCTTCCAAACACCCCTTTGCCAATTCCACAAGAACAACCTTAGCGAAAGGCTTCTTGAAGGGAAAGATGTAACTCTGTGAGATGAATTAACAGAACACAGAGCAGTTTCTCAAAAAACTTCTGTACAGTTTTGAACCCAAGATGTTTCCTTTTTCACCATAGCCCTCTATGGGCTTCCAAATATCACTTTGCGAAATCCACAAGAACAGCCTTAGCGAAAGGCTTCTTGAAGGGAAAGATGTAACTCTGTGAGATGAATTAACAGAACACAGAGCAGTTTCTCAGAAAGCTTCTTTCCAGTTTTGAACGGAAGACACTTCCTTTTTCACCATAGCCCTCTATGGGCTTCCAAATATCCCTTTGCCAATTCCACAAGAACAGCCTTAGCGAAAGGCTTCTTGAAGGGAAAGATGTAACTCTGTGAGATGAATTAACAGAACACAGAGCAGTTTCTCAGAAAGCTTCTTTCCAGTTTTGAACGGAAGATATTTCCTTTTTCACCATAGCCCTCTATGGGCTTTCAAATATCCCTTTGCCAATTCCACAAGAAGAGCCTTAGCGAAAACTGTGAAGGAAAGATGTAACTCTGTGAGATGAATTAACAGAACACAGAGCAGTTTCTCAAAAGCTTCTTCCAGTTTTGAACGGAAGATATTTCCTTTTTCACCATAGCCCTCTATGGGCTTCCAAATATCCCTTTGCTAATTCCACAAGAAGAGCCTTAGCGAAAGGCTTTGAAGGGAAAGATGTAACTCTGTGAGATGAATTAACAGAACACAGAGCAGTTTCTCAGAAAGCTTCTTTCCAGTTTTGAACGGAAGATATTTCCTTTTTCACCATAGCACTCTAAGGGCTTCCAAATATCCCTTTGCCAATTCCACAAGAACAGCCTTAGCGAAAGGCTTCTTGAAGGAAAGATGTAACCTGTGAGATGAATTAACAGAACACAGAGCAGTTTCTCAGAAAGCTTTTTCCAGTTTTGAACGGAAGATATTTCCTTTTTCACCATAGCCCTCTATGGGCTTCCAAATATCCTTTGCTAATTCCACAAGAACAGCCTTAGCGAAAGGCTTTGAAGGGAAAGATGTAACTCTGTGAGATGAATTAACAGAACACAGAGCAGTTTCTCAGAAAGCTTTTTCCAGTTTTGAACGGAAGATATTTCCTTTTTCACCATAGCCCTCTAAGGGCTTCCAAATATCCTTGCCAATTCCACAAGAACAGCCTTAGCGAAAGGCTTTGAAGGGAAAGATGTAACCTGTGAGATGAATTAACAGAACACAGAGCAGTTTCTCAGAAAGCTTCTTTCCAGTTTTGAACGGAAGATATTTCCTTTTTCACCATAGCCCTCTATGGGCTTCCAAATATCCCTTTGCCAATTCCACAAGAACAGCCTTAACGAAAGGCTTCTTGAAGGGAAAGATGTAACTCTGTGAGATGAATTAACAGAATACAGAGCAGTTTCTCAGAAAGCTTTTTCCAGTTTTGAACGGAAGATATTTCCTTTTTCACCATAGCACTCTATGGGCTTCCAAATATCCCTTGCTAATTCCACAAGAACAGCCTTAGCGAAGGCGTCTTGAAGGGAAGATGTAACTCTGTGAGATGAATTAACAGAACACAGAGCAGTTTCTCAGAAAGCTTCTTTCCAGTTTTGAACGGAAGATATTTCCTTTTTCACCATAGCCCTCTATGGGCTTCCAAATTCCCCTTTGCCAATTCCACAAGAACAGCCTTAACGAAAGGCTTCTTGAAGGGAAAGATGTAACTCTGTGAGATGAATTAACAGAATACAGAGCAGTTTCTCAGAAAGCTTCTTTCCAGTTTTGAACGGAAGATATTTCCTTTTTCACCATAGCACTCTATGGGCTTCCAAATATCCCTTTGCCAATTCCACAAGAACAGCCTTAGCGAAAGGCTTCTTGAAGGGAAACATGTAACTCTGTGAGATGAATTAACAGAACACAGAGCAGTTTCTCAGAAAGCTTCTTTCCAGTTTTGAACGGAAGATATTTCCATTTTCCATAGAACTCTATGGGCTTCCAAATATCCCTTTGCCAATTCCACAAGAAGAGCCTTAGCGAAAGGCTTCTTGAAGGGAAAGATGTAACTCTGTGAGATGAATTAACAGAACACAGAACAGTTTCTCAGAAAGCTTCTTTCCAGTTTTGAACGGAAGATATTTCCTTTTTCACCATAGCCCTCTATGGGCTTCCAAATATCCCTTTGCCAATTCCACAAGAACAGCCTTAGCGAAAAGGCTCTTGAAGGGAAAGATGTAACTCTGTGAGATGAATTAACAGAACACAGAGCAGTTTCTCAAGCTTCTTTCAGTTTTGAGCGGAAGATATTTCCTTTTCATCATAGCACTCTATGGGCTTCCAAATATCCTCTGCCAATTCCACAAGAACAGCCTTAGCGAAAGTCTTCTTGAAGGGAAAGATGTAACTCTGTGAGATGAATTAACAGAACACAGAGCAATTTCTCAAAAAGCTTCTTTCCAGTTTTGAGCGGAAGATATTTCCTTTTCACCATAGCCCTCTAAGGGCTTCAAATACCCTTTGCCAATTCCACAAGAACAGCCTGTAGCGAAAAGGAAAGATGTAACTCTGTGAGATGAATTAACAGAACACAGAGCAGTTTCTCAGAAAGCTTCTTTCCAGTTTTGAATGGAAGATAGTTCCTTTTTCACCATAGCCCTCTATGGGCTTCCAAATATCCTTGCCAATTCCACAAGAACAGCCTTACCGAAGGCTTCTTGAAGGAAAGATGTAACTCTGTGAGATGAATTAACAGAACACAGAGCAGTTTCTCAAGCTTCTTTCCAGTTTTGAACGGAATATATTTCCTTTTTCACCATAGCCCTCTAGGAGCTTCCAAATATCCCTTTGCCAATTCCCCAAGAATAGCCTTAGCGAAAGGCTTCTTGAAGGGAAAGATGTAACTCTGTGAGATGAATTAACAGAACACAGAGCAGTTTCTCAAGCTTCTTTCCAGTTTTGAGCGTAAGATATTTCCTTTTCACCATAGCCCTCTATGTTCTTCCTAAATATCCCTTTGCCAATTCCACAAGAACAGCCTTAGCGAAAGGCTTCCTGAAGGGAAAGATGTAACTCTGTGAGATGAATTAACAGAACACAGAGCAGTTTCTCAGAAGGCTTCTTTCCAGTTTTGAAGCGGAAGTTATTTCCTTTTTTCAAAGCCCTCTATGGGCTTCCAAATATCCTTTGCAAATTCCACAGGAACAGCCTTAGCGAAGGCTTCTTGAAGGAAAAATGTAACTCTGTGAGATGAATTAACAGAACACAGAGCAGTTTCTCAAGCTTCTTCCAGTTTTGAAGGGAAGATGTTCCTTTTTCACCATAGCCCTCTATGGGATTCCAAATATCCTTTGCCAATTCCACAAGAACAGCCTTAGCGAAGGCTTCTTGAAGGAAAGATGTAACTCTGTGAGATGAATTAACAGAACACAGAGCAGTTTGTCAAAAACTTCTTTCCAGTTTTGAACCCAAGATGTTTCCTTTTTCACCATAGCCTCTATGGGCTTCCAAATATCCTTTACAATTCCACAAGAACAGCCTTAGCGAAAGGCTTCTTGAAGGGAAAGATGTAACTCTGTGAGATGAATTAACAGAACACAGAGCAGTTTCTCAGAAAGCTTCTTTCCAGTTTTGAAGCGGAAGATACTTCCTTTTCACCATAGCCTCTATGGGCTTCAAATATCCTTTGCCAATTCCACAAGAACAGCCTTAGCGAAGGCTTCTTGAAGGAAAGATGTAACTCTGTGAGATGAATTAACAGAACACAGAGCAGTTTCTCAAGCTTCTTTCCAGTTTTGAGCGGAAGATATTTCCTTTTTCACCATAGCCCTCTATGAGCTTCCAAATATCCTTTGCCAATTCCACAAGAACAGCCTTAGCGAAGGCTTCTTGAAGGAAAGATGTAACTCTGTGAGATGAATTAACAGAACACAGAGCAGTTTCTCAGAAAGCTTCTTTCCAGTTTTGAGCGGAAGATATTTCCTTTTTCACCATAGCCCTCTAAGCTTCCAAATATCCTTTGCCAATTCCACAAGAACAGCCTTAGCGAAGGCTTCTTGAAGGAAAGATGTAACTCTGTGAGATGAATTAACAGAACACAGAGCAGTTTCTCAGAAAGCTTCTTTCCAGTTTTGAGCGGAAGATATTTCCTTTTCATAGCCTCTATGTTCTTCTAAATATCCCTTTGCCAATTCCACAAGAACAGCCTTAGCGAAAGGCTTCTTGAAGGAAAAATGTAATTCTGTGAGATGAATTAACAGAACACAGAGCAGTTTCTCAGAAGCTTCTTTCCAGTTTTGAGCGGAAGTTATTTCCTTTTTTCAAAGCCCTCTAAGGGCTTCCAAATATCCTTTGCCAATTCCACAAGAACAGCCTTAGCGAAAGGCTTCTTGAAGGAAAAATGTAACTTTGAGATGAATTAACAGAACACAGAGCAGTTTCTCAGAAAGCTTCTTTCCAGTTTTGAGCGGAAGATATTTCCTTTTTCACCCTAGCCCTCTATGGGCTTCCAAATATCCTTGCCAATTCCACAAGAACAGCCTTAGCGAAAGGCTTCTTGAAGGAAAGATGTAACTCTGTGAGATGAATTAACAGAACACAGAGCAGTTTCTCAGAAAGCTTCTTTCCAGTTTTGAGCGGAAGATGTTCATATTCACCATAGCCCTCTATGGGTTTCCAAATATCCTTGCCAGTTCCACAAGAAGAGCCTTAGCGAAAGGCTTCTTGAAGGAAAGATGTAACTCTGTGAGATGAATTAACAGAACACAGAGCAGTTTCTCAGAAAGCTTCTTTCCAGTTTTGAAGCGGAAGATATTTCCTTTTCACCATAGCCCTCTATGAGCTTCAACAAATATCCCTTTGCCAATTCCACAAAAGAAAGGCTTTAGCGAAGGCTTCTTGAAGGGAAAGATGTAACTCTGTGAGATGAATTAACAGAACACAGAGCAGTTTCTCAAAAAGCTTCTTTCCAGTTTTGAGCGGAAGATATTTCCTTTTTCACCATAGCCCTCTATGGGCTTCCAAATATCCTCTGCCAATTCCACAAGAACAGCCTTAGCGAAGGCTTCTTGAAGGAAAGATGTAACTCTGTGAGATGAATTAACAGAACACAGAGCAGTTTCTCAAAAAGCTTCTCCAGTTTTGAGACGGAATATATTTCATTTTTCACCATAGCACTCTATGGGCTTCCAAATATCCTTTGCCAATTCCACAAGAACAGCCTTAGCGAAGGCGTCTTGAAGGAAAGATGTAACTCTGTGAGATGAATTAACAGAACACAGAGCAGTTTCTCAGAAAGCTTCTTTCCAGTTTTGATCGGAAGATATTTCCTTTTCACCATAGCCCTCTATGGGCTTCCAAATTCCTTGCCAATTCCACAAGAACAGCCTTAACGAAAGGATTCTTGAAGGAAAGATGTAACTCTGTGAGATGAATTAACAGAACACAGAGCAGTTTCTCAGAAAGCTTCTTTCCAGTTTTGAACGGAAGATATTTCGTTTTTCACCTTAGCCTCTATGGGCTTTCAAATATCCTTTGCCAATTCCACAAGAAGAGCCTTAGCGAAGGCTTCTTGAAGGAAAGATGTAACTCTGTGAGATGAATTAACAGAACACAGAGCAGTTTCTCAGAATGCTTCTTTCCAGTTTTGAGCGGAAGATATTTCCTTTTCACCATAGCCCTCTATGGGCTTCCAAATATCCCTTTGCCAATTCCACAAGAACAGCCTTAGCGAAAGGCTTCTTGAAGGGAAAATGTAACTCTGTGAGATGAATTAACAGAACACAGAGCAGTTTCTCAAAAAGCTTCTTTCCAGTTTTGAGCGGAAGATATTCCCTTTTTCACCGTAGCCCTCTAAGGGCTTCCAAATACCCCTTTGCCAATTCCACAAGAACAGCCTTAGCGAAAGGCTTCTTGAAGGGAAAGATGTAACTCTGTGAGATGAATTAACAGAACACAGAGCAGTTACTCAGAAAGCTTCTTTCCAGTTTTGAACGGAAGATATTTCCTTTTTCACCGTAGCCCTCTATGGGCTTCCAAATATCCCTTTGCCAATTCCACAAGAACAGCCTTAGCGAAAGGCTTCTTAAAGGGAAAGATGTAACTCTGTGAGATGAATTAACAGAACACAGAGCAGTTTCTCAAAAAGCTTCTTTCCAGTTTTGAACGGAAGATATTTCCTTTTTTCACCTAGCCCTCTATGGGCTTCCAAATATCCTTTAGCCAATTCCACAAGAACAGCCTTAGCGAAAGGCTTCTTGAAGGAAAGATGTAACTCTGTGAGATGAATTAACAGAACACAGAGCAGTTTCTCAGACAGCTTCTTTCCAGTTTTGAACGGAAGATATTTCCTTATTCACAGTAGCCGTCTATGGGCTTCCAACTATCCCTTTGCCAGTTCCACAAGAACAGACTTAGCGAACGGCTTCTTGAAGGGAAAGATGTAACTCTGTGAGATGAATTAACAGAACACAGAGCAGTTTCTCAGAAAGCTTCTTTCCAGTTTTGAACGGAAGATATTTCCTTTTTCACCATAGCCCTGTATGGGCTTCCAAATATCCCTTGCCAATTCCACAAGAACAACCTTAGCGAAAGGCTTCTTGAAGGGTAAGATGTAACTCTGTGAGATGAATTAACAGAACACAGAGCAGTTTCTCAGAAATCTTCTTTCCAGTTTTGAACGGAAGATATTTCCTTTTTCACCATAGCCCTCTAAGGGCTTCCAAATATTCATTTGCCAATTCCCCAAGAACAGCCTGAGCGAAAGGCTTCTTGAAGGGAAAGATGTAACTCTGTGAGATGAATTAACAGAACACAGAGCAGTTTCTCAGAAAGCTTCTTTCCAGTTTTTAACGGAAGATATTTCCTTTTTCACCATAGCCCTCTATGAGATTCCAAATATCCCTTTGCCAATTGCACAAGAACAGCCTTAGCGAAAGACTTCTTGAAGGGAAAGATGTAACTCTGTGAGATGAATTAACAGAACACAGAGCAGTTTCTCAGAAAGCTTCTTTCCAGTTTTGAACGGAAGATATTTCCTTTTTCACCATAGCCCTCTATGTTTTTCCAAATATCCCTTTGCCTATTCCACAAGAACAGCCTTAGCGAAAGGCTTCTTGAATGGAAAGATGTAACTCTGTGAGATGAATTAACAGAACACAGAGCAGTTTCTCAGCAAGCTTCTTTCCAGTTTTGAACGGAAGATATTTCCTTTTTCACCATAGCCCTCTATGGGCTTCCAAATATCCCTTTGCCAATTCCACAAGAACAGCCTTAGCGAAAGGCTTCTTGAAGGGAAAGATGTAACTCTGTGAGATGAATTAACAGAACACAGAGCAGTTTCTCAGAAAGCTTCTTTCCAGTTTTGAACGGAAGATATTTCCTTTTTCACCATAGCCCTCTATGTTTTTCCAAATATCCCTTTGCCTATTCCACAAGAACAGCCTTAGCGAAAGGCTTCTTGAATGGAAAGATGTAACTCTGTGAGATGAATTAACAGAACACAGAGCAGTTTCTCAGCAAGCTTCTTTCCAGTTTTGAACGGAAGATATTTCCTTTTTCACCATAGCCCTCTATGGGCTTCCAAATATCCCTTTGCCAATTCCACAAGAACAGCCTTAGCGAAAGGCTTCTTGAAGGGAAAGATGTAACTCTGTGAGATGAATTAACAGAACACAGAGCAGTTTCTCAGAAAGCTTCTTTCCAGTTTTGAACGGAAGATATTTCCTTTTTCCAAAGGCCTCTATGGGCTTCCAAATATCCCTTTGCCAATTCCAAAAGAACAGTCTTAGCGAAAGGCTTCTTGAAGGGAAAGATGTAACACTGTGAGATGAATTAACAGAACACAGAGCAGTTTCTCAGAAAGCTGCTTTCCAGTTTTGAACGGAAGATATTTCCTTTTTCACCATACCCCTCTATGGGCTTCCAAATATCCCTTTGCGAAATCCACAAGCACAGCCTTAGCGAAAGGCTTTTGAAGTGAAAGATGTAACTCTGTGAGATGAATTAACAGAACACAGAGCAGTTTCTCAAGAAAGCTTCTTTCCAGTTTTGAACGGAAGATATTTCCTTTTTCACCATAGCCCTCTATGGGCTTCCAAATATCCTTTGCCAATTCCACTAGAACAGCCTTAGCGAAAGGCTTCTGAAGGAAAAGATGATGTAACTCTGTGAGATGAATTAACAGAACACAGAGCAGTTTCTCAGACAGCTTCTTTCCAGTTTTGAACGGAAGATATTTCCTTATTCACCATAGACCTCTATGGGCTTCCAAATATCGCTTTGCCAGTTCCACAAGAACAGTCTTAGCGAAAGGCTTCTTGGAAGGAAAGATGTAACTCTGTGAGATGAATTAACAGAACACAGAGCAGTTTCTCAGAAAGCTTCTTTCCAATTTTGAACGGAGATATTTCCTTTTTCCACAGCCCTCTATGGGCTTCCAAATATCCCTTTGCCAATTCCACAAAAAGAGCCTTAGCGAAAAGGGGGAAAGATGTAACTCTGTGAGATGAATTAACAGAACACAGAGCAGTTTCTCAAAAAGCTTCTTTCCAGTTTTGAGCGGAAGATATTCCGTTTTTCACCGTAGCCCTCTAAGGGCTTCCAAATACCCCTTTGCCAATTCCACAAGAACAGCCTTAGCGAAAGGCTTCTTGAAGGGAAAGATGTAACTCTGTGAGATGAATTAACAGAACACAGAGCAGTTTCTCAGAAAGCTTCTTTCCAGTTTTGAACGGAAGATATTTCCTTTTTCACCCTAGCCCTCTATGGGCTTCCAAATATCCCTTTGCCAATTCCACAAGAACAGCCTTAGCGAAAGGCTTCTAAAAGGGAAAGATGTAACTCTGTGAGATGAATTAACAGAACACAGAGCAGTTTCTCAGAAAGCTTCTTTCCAGTTTTGAACGGAAGATATTTCCTTTTTCACCCTAGCCCTCTATGGGATTCCAGATATCCCTTTTCCAATTCCACAAGAACAGCCTTAGCGAAAGGCTTCTTGAAGGGAAAGATGTAACTCTGTGAGATGAATTAACAGAACACAGAGCAGTTTCTCAGACAGCTTCTTTCCAGTTTTGAACGGAAGATATTTCCTTTTTTTCACCCTAGCCCTCTATGGGATTCCAGATATCCTTTTCCAATTCCACAAGAACAGCCTTAGCGAAAGGCTTCTTGAAGGGAAAGATGTAACTCTGTGAGATGAATTAACAGAACACAGAGCAGTTTCTCAGACAGCTTCTTTCCAGTTTTGAACGGAAGATATTTCCTTATTCACCGTAGCCCTGTATGGGCTTCCAAATATCCATTTGCCAGTTCCACAAGAACAGACTTAGCGAAAAGGCTTGAAGGGAAAGATGTAACACTGTGAGATGAATTAACAGAACACAGAGCAGTTTCTCAGAAAGCTTCTTTCCAGTTTTGAACGGAAGATATTTCCTTTTTCACCATAGCCCTCTAAGGGCTTCCAAATATCCTTTGCTAATTCCACAAGAACAGCCTTAGCGAAAGGCTTCTTGAAGGGAAAGATGTAACTCTGTGAGATGAATTAACAGAACACAGAGCAGTTTCTCAGAAATCTTTCCAGTTTTGAACGGAAGATATTTCCTTTTTCACCATAGCCCTCTAAGGGCTTCCAAATATCCTTTGCCAATTCCACAAGAACAGCCTGAGCGAAAGGCTTCTTGAAGGGAAAGATGTAACTCTGTGAGATGAATTAACAGAACACAGAGCAGTTTCTCAGAAAGCTTCTTTCCAGTTTTGAACGGAAGATATTTCCTTTTTCACCATAGCCCTCTATGAGATTCCAAATATTTTGCCAATTGCACAAGAACAGCCTTAGCGAAAGACTTCTTGAAGGAAAGATGTAACTCTGTGAGATGAATTAACAGAACACAGAGCAGTTTCTCAGAAAGCTTCTTTCCAGTTTTGAACGGAAGATATTTCCTTTTTCACCATAGCCCTCTATGTTTTTCCAAATATCCCTTTGTCTATTCCACAAGAACAGCCTTAGCGAAAGGCTTCTTGAATGGAAAGATGTAACTCTGTGAGATGAATTAACAGAACACAGAGCAGTTTCTCAGAAAGCTTCTTTCCAGTTTTGAACGGAAGATATTTCCTTTTTCACCATAGCCCTGTATGGGCTTCCAAATATCCCTTTGCCAATTCCACAAGAACAGCCTTAGCGAAAGGCTTCTTGAAGGGAAAGATGTAACTCTGTGAGATGAATTAACAGAACACAGAGCAGTTTCTCAGAAAGCTTCTTTCCAGTTTTGAACGGAAGATATTTCCTTTTTCCAAAGGCCTCTATGGGCTTCCAAATATCCCTTTGCCAATTCCAAAAGAACAGTCTTAGCGAAAGGCTTCTTGAAGGGAAAGATGTAACTCTGTGAGATGAATTAACAGAATACAGAGCAGTTTCTCAGAAAGCTTCTTTCCAGTTTTGAACGGAAGATATTTCCTTTTTCCAAAGGCCTCTATGGGCTTCCAAATATCCTTTGCCAATTCCAAAAGAACAGTCTTAGCGAAAGGCTTCTTGAAGGGAAAGATGTAACTCTGTGAGATGAATTAACAGAATACAGAGCAGTTTCTCAGAAAGCTTCTTTCCGGTTTTGAACGGAAGATATTTCCTTTTTCACCCTAGCCCTCTATGGGATTCCAGATATGACTTTGCCAATTCCACAAGAACAGCCTTAGCGAAAGGCTTCTTGAAGGGAAAGATGTAACTCTGTGAGATGAATTAACAGAACACAGAGCAGTTTCTCAGACAGCTTCTTTCCAGTTTTGAACGGAAGATATTTCCTTATTCACCGGTAGCCTCTGGGCTTCCAAATATCCTTTGCCAATTCCACAAGAACAGCCTTAGCGAAAGGCTTCTTGAAGGAAAGATGTAACTCTGTGAGATGAATTAACAGAACACAGAGCAGTTTCTCAGACAGCTTCTTTCCAGTTTTGAGCGGAATATATTTCCTTATTCACCATAGCCATCTATGGGCTTCCAAATATCCGTTGCCAGTTCCACAAGAACAGCCTTAGCGAAAGGCTTCTTGAAGGAAAGATGTAACTCTGTGAGATGAATTAACAGAACACAGAGCAGTTTCTCAGAAAGCTTCTTTCCAGTTTTGAGCGGAAGATATTTCCTTTTTCACCATAGCCCTCTATGGGCTTCCAAATATCCTTTGCCAATTCCACTAGAACAGCCTTAGCGAAAGGCTTCTTGAAGGAAAGATGTAACTCTGTGAGATGAATTAACAGAACACAGAGCAGTTTCTCAGAAAGTTTCTTTGCAGTTTTGAGCGGAAGATATTTCCTTTTTCACCATAGCCCTCTATGGGCTTCCAAATATCCTTTGCCAATTCCACAAGAACAGCCTTAGCGAAAGTCTTCTTGAAGGAAAGATGTAACTCTGTGAGATGAATTAACAGAACAGAGCAGTTTCTCAAAAACTTCTTTACAGTTTTGAGCAGATACTTCCTTTTCCACCATAGCCCTCTATGGGCTTCCAAATATCTCTTTGCCAATTCCACAAGAACAGCCTTAGCGAAAGGCTTCTTGAAGGAAAGATGTAACTCTGTGAGATGAATTAACAGAACACAGAGCAGTTTCTCAGAAAGCTTCTTTCCAGTTTTGAACGGAAGATATTTCCTTTTTCACCATAGCCCTCTATGGGCTTCCATGTATCCTTTGCCAATTCCACAAGAACAGCCTTGGAAAGGCTCTTTGAAGGGAAAGATGTAACACTGTGAGATGAATTAACAGAACACAGAGCAGTTTCTCAGAAAGCTTCTTTCCAGTTTTGAACGGAAGATATTTCCTTTTTCACCCTAGCCTCTATGGGCTTCCAAATATCCTTTGCCAATTCACAAGAACAGCCTTAGCGAAGGCTTCTTGAAGGGAAAGATGTAACTCTGTGAGATGAATTAACAGAACACAGAGCAGTTTCTCAAGCTTCTTTCCAGTTTTGAACAGAAGATATTTCCTTTTCACCATAGCCCTCTGGGCTTCCAAATATCCTTTGCCAATTCCCAAGAACAGCCTTAGCGAAAGGCTTCTTGAAGTGAAAGACGTAACTCTGTGAGATGAATTAACAGAACACAGAGCAGTTTCTCAGAAAGCTTCTTTCCAGTTTTGAGCGGAAGATATTTCCTTTTCACCATAGCCTCTATGGGCTTCCAAATATCCTTTGCCAATTCCACAAGAACAGCCTTAGCGAAAGGCTTCTTGAAGGGAAAGATGTAACTCTGTGAGATGAATTAAGAGAACACAGAGCACTTTGTCAGAAAGCTTCTTTCCAGTTTTGAGCGGAAGATATTTCCTTTTCACCATGGCCTCTATGGCTTCCAAATATCCTTGCCAATTCCACAAGAACAGCCTTAACGAAGGCTTCTTGAAGGAAAGATGTAACTCTGTGAGATGAATTAACAGAACACAGAGCAGTTTCTCAAGCTTCTTTCCAGTTTTGAACTGAAGATATTTCCTTTTCACCATAGCCCTCAATGGGTTCAAATATCCCTTTGCCAATTCCACAAGAACAGCCTTAGCGAAGGCTTCTGAAGGGAAAGATGTAACTCTGTGAGATGAATTAACAGAACACAGAGCAGTTTCTCAAGCTTCTTTCCAGTTTTGAAGCGGAAGATATTTCCTTTTTCACCATAGCCCTCTAAGGGCTTCCAAATACCCTTGCCAATTCCACAAGAACAGCCTTAGCGAAAGGCTTGAAGGGAAAGATGTAACTCTGTGAGATGAATTAACAGAACACAGAGCAGTTTCTCAAAGCTTCTTTCCAGTTTTGAGCGGAAGATATTTCCTTTTTCACCATAGCGCTCTATGGGCTTCCAACTATCCCTTTACCAGTTCCACAGAACAGCCTTGGCGAAAGGCTTCTTGAAGGAAAGATGTAACTCTGTGACATGAATTAACAGAACACAGAGCAGTTTCTCAAAAAGCTTCTTTCCAGTTTTGAACCCAAGATACTTCCTTTTTCACCATAGCCCTCTATGGGCTTCCAAATATCACTTTGCCAATTCCACAAGAACAGCCTTAGCGAAAACTTGAAGGGAAAGATGTAACTCTGTGACATGAATTAACAGAACACAGAGCAGTTTCTCAGCTTCTTTCCAGTTTTGAAGCGGAAGATATTTCCTTTTTCACCATAGCCCTCTATGGGCTTCCAAATATCCTTTGCCAATTCCACAAGAACAGCCTTAGCGAAAGGCTTCTTGAAGTGAAAGATGTAACTCTGTGAGATAAATTAACAGAACACAGAGCAGTTTCTCAGAAAGCTTCTTTCCAGTTTTGAACGGAAGATATTTCCTTATTCACCATAGCCCTCTATGGGTTCCAAATATCCTTGCCAGTTCCACAAGAACAGCCTTAGCGAAAGGCTTCTTGAAGGAAAGTGTAACTCTGTGAGATGAATTAACAGAACACAGAGCAGTTTCTCAGAAAGCTTCTTTCCAGTTTTGAACGAAGATATTTCCACCATAGCCCTCTAGGCTTCCAAATATCCCTTTGCCAATTCCACAAGAACAGCCTTAGCGAAAGGCTTCTTGAAGGATAGTTGTAACTCTGTGAGTTGAATTAACAGAACACAGAGCAGTTTCTCAAGCTTCTTTCCAGTTTTGAGCGGAAGATATTTCCTTTTCACCATAGCCTCTATGGGTTTCCAAATTCCTTTGCCAATTCCACAAGAAGAGCCTTAGCGAAAGGCTTCTTGAAGGGAAAGATGTAACTCTGTGAGATGAATTAACAGAACACAGAGCAGTTTCTCAAGCTTCTTTCTAGTTTTGAGCGGAAGATATTTCCTTTTTCACCATAGCACTCTATGGGCTTCCAAATATCCCTTTGCCAATTCCACAAGAAGCCTTAGCGAAAAGGGTTCTTGAAGGAAAGATGTAACTCTGTGAGATGAATTAACAGAACACAGAGCAGTTTCTCAAAAAGCTTCTTTCCAGTTTTGAGCGGAAGATATTTCCTTTTCACCATAGCCCTCTAAGGGCTTTCAAATACCTTTGCCAATACCACAAGAACAGTCTTAGCGAAGGAAGGCTTCTTGAAGGAAAATGTAACTCTGTGAGATGAATTAACAGAACACAGAGCAGTTTCTCAAGCTTCTTTCCAGTTTTGAGCGGAAGATATTTCCTTTTCACCATAGCCCTCTATGGGCTTCCAAATATCCTTTGCCAATTCCACAAGAACAGCCTTAGCGAAAGGCTTCTTGAAGGAAAGATGTAACTCTGTGAGATGAATTGACAGAACAGAAAGCAGTTTCTCAAGCTTCTTTCCAGTTTTGAGCGGAAGATATATCCTTTTTCACCATAGCCCTCTATGGGATTCCAAATATCCTTTGTCAATTCCACAAAAACAGCCTTAGCGAAAGGCTTCATGAAGGGAAAGATGTAACTCTGTGAGATGAATTAACAAAACACAGAGCAGTTTCTCAGAAAACTTCTTTCAGTTTTGAAGCGGACATATTTCCTTATTCAACATAGCCCTCTATGGGAGTCCAAATATCCTTTGCCAATTCCACAAGAACAGCCTTAGCGAAGGCTTCTTGAAGAAGATGTAACTCTGTGAGATGAATTAACAGAACACAGAGCAGTTTGTCAGAAAGCTTCTTTCCAATTTTGAGCGGAAGATATTTCCTTTTTCACCATAGCCCTCTATGGGCTTCCAAATATCCCTTTGCCAATTCCACAAGAACAGCCTTAGCGAAAGGCTTCTTGAAGGAAAGATGTAACTCTGTGAGATGAATTAACAGAACACAGAGCAGTTTCTCAAGCTTCTTTCCAATTTTGAACGGAAGATAGTTCCTTTTCACATAGCCCTCTATGGGCTTCCAAATATCCCTTGCCAATTCGACAAGAACAGCCTTAGCGAAGGCTTCTTGAAGGAAAGATGTAACTCTGTGAGATGAATTAACAGAACACAGAGCAGTTTCTCAAGCTCTTTCCAGTTTTGAACGGAAGATATTTCGTTTTCAGCATAGCCCTCTATGGGCTTCAAAATATCCTTTGCCAATTCCACAAGAACAGCCTTAGCGAAAGGCTTCTTGAAGGAAAGATGTAACTCTGTGAGATGAATTAACAGAACACAGAGCAGTTTCTCAAGCTTCTTTCCAGTTTTGAGCGGAAGATATTTCCTTTTTCACCATAGCCCTCTATGGGCTTCCAAATATCCTTGCCAATTCCACAAGAACAGCCTTAGCGAAAGGCTTCTTGAAGGGAAAGATGTAACTCTGTGAGATGAATTAACAGAACACAGAGCAGTTTCTCAGACAGCTTCTTTCCAGTTTTGAACCCAAGATATTTCCTTTTTCACCATAGCCCTCTGTGGGCTTCCAAATATCCCTTTGCCAATTCCACAAGAACAGCCTTAGCGAATGGCTTCTTGAAGGAAAAATGTAACTCTGTGAGATGAATTAACAGAACACAGAGCAGTTTCTCAAGCTTCTTTCCAGTTTTGAACGGAAGATATTTCCTTTTCAACATAGCCCTCTAGAGGGCTTCCAAATATCCTTTGCCAATTCCACAAGAACAGCCTTAGCGAAAGGCTTCTTGAAGGAAAGATGTAACTCTGTGAGATGAATTAACAGAACACAGAGCAGTTTCTCAGAAACCTTCTTTCCAGTTTTGAACGTAAGATATTTCCTTTTTCACCATTGCCCTCTATGGGCTTCCAAATATCCTTTGCCAATTCCACAAGAACAGCCTTAGCGAAAGGCTTCTTGAAGGAAAGATGTAACTCTGTGAGATGAATTAACAGAACACAGAGCAGTTTCTCAAGCTTCTTTCCAGTTTTGAGCGGAAGATAATTCCTTATTCACCATAGCCCTCTATGGGCTTCCAAATATCCTTTGCCAATTCCACAAGAACAGCCTAGCGAAGGCTTCTTGAAGGAAAGATGTAACTCTGTGAGATGAATTAACAGAACACAGAGCAGATTGTCAGAAAGCTTCTTTCCAGTTTTGAAGCGTATTTCCTTTTCAACATAGCCCTCTATGGGAGTCCAAATATCCCTTTACCAATTCCACAAGAACAGCCTTAGCGAAGGCTTCTTGAAGGAAAGATGTAACTCTGTGAGATGAATTAACAGAACACAGAGCAGTTTTCAAGCTTCTTTCTAGTTTTGAAGCGATATTTCCTTTTCCATAGCCCTCTATGGGCTTCCAAATATCCTTTGCCAATTAAAGAACAGCCTTAACGAAGGCTTCTTGAAGGAAAGATGTAGCTCTGTGAGATGAATTAACAGAACACATTGCAGTTTCTCAGAAAGCTTCTTTCCAGTTTTGAACGGAGATATTTCCTTTTTCACCATAGTCCTCTATGGGCTTCCAAATATCCTTTGCCAATTCCACAAGAACAGCCTTAGCGAAGGCTTCTTGAAGGAAAGATGTAACTCTGTGAGATGAATTAACAGAACACAGAGCAGTTTCTCAAAGCTTCTTTGCAGTTTTGAGCGGAAGATATTTCCTTTTTCACCATAGCCCTCTATGGGCTTCCATATATCCTTTGCCAATTCCACAGAACAGCCTTAGCGAAGTCTTCTTGAGGAAAGATGTAACTCTGTGAGATGAATTAACAGAACACAGAGTAGTTTCTCAAAAACTTCTTTACAGTTTTGAACCCAAGATATTTCCTTTTCACCATAGCCCTCTATGGGCTTCCAAATATCACTTCTGAAATCCACGAGAACAGCCTTGAAAAAGCTGTGAAGGAAAGATGTAACTCGGTGAGATGAATTAACAGAACACAGAGCAGTTTCTCAGAAAGCTTCTTTCCAGTTTTGAGCGGAAGATATTCCTTTTTCACCGTAGCCCTCTATGGGATTCCAAATATCCCTTTGCCAATTCCACAAGAACAGCCTTAGCGAAAAGATGTAACTCTGTGAGATGAATTAACAGAACACAGAGCAGTTTCTCAGAAAGCTTCTTTCCAGTTTTGAGCGGAAGATATCCTTTTTCACCATAGCCCTCTATGGGATTCCAAATATCCCTTAAATTCCACAAAAACAGCTTGGCGAAAAGGCTTCATGAAGGGAAAGATGTAACTCTGTGAGATGAATTAACAGAACACAGAGCAGTTTCTCAGAAAGCTTCTTTCCAGTTTTGAGCGGAACATATTTCCTTATTCAACATAGCCCTCTATGGGGTCAAATATCCTTTGCCAATTCCACAAGAACAGCCTTGGCTTCTTGAAGAGAAAGATGTAACTCTGTGAGATGAATTAACAGAACACAGAGCAGTTTATCAAGCTGCTTTCCAATTTTGAGCGGAAGATATTTCCTTTTCACCATAGCCCTCTATGGGCTTCCAAATATCCTTTGCCAATTCCACAAGAACAGCCTTAGCGAAAGGCTTCTTGAAGGAAAGATGTAACTCTGTGAGATGAATTAACAGAACACAGAGCAGTTTCTCAGAAAGCTTCTTTCCAATTTTGAGCGGAGTTCCTTTTTCACCGCAGCCCTCTATGGGATTCTAAATATCCCTTTGCCAATTCCACAAGAACAAGCCTTACCGGAAGGCTTCTTGAAGGAAACATGTAACTCTGTGAGATGAATTAACAGAACACAGAGCAGTTTCTCAAGCTTCTTTCCAGTTTTCAACGGAAGATATTTCCTTTTCAACATAGCCCTCTATGGGCTTCCAAATATCCTTGCCATTCCACAAGAACAGCCTTAGCGAAGGCTTCTTGAAGGAAAGATGTAACTCTGTGAGATGAATTAACAGAACACAGAGCAGTTTCTCAAGCTTCTTTCCAGTTTTGAACGGAAGATATTTCCTTTTCACCATAGCCCTTATGTTCTTCCAAATATCCGCGCCTATTCCACAAGAACAGCCTTAGCGAAAGGCTTCTTGAAGGAAAGATGTAAGTCTGTGAGATGAATTAACAGAACACAGAGCAGTTTCTCAAGCTTCTTTCAGTTTTGAGCGGAAGATGTTTCCTTTTCACCATAGCCCTCTATGGGCTTCCAAATATCCTTTGCCAATTCCACAAGAACAGCCTTAGCGAAAGGCTTCTTGAAGGAAAGATGTAACTCTGTGAGATGAATTAACAGAACACAGAGCAGTTTCTCAGACAAGCTTCTTTCCAGTTTTGAACCCAAGATATTTCCTTTTCACCATAGCCTCTGTGGGCTTCCAAATATCCTTTGCTAATTCCACAGGAACAGCCTTAGCGAATGGCTTCTTGAAGGGAAAATGTAACTCTGTGAGATGAATTAACAGAACACAGAGCAGTTTCTCAAGCTTCTTTCCAGTTTTGAGCGGAAGATATTTCCTTTTTCAACATAGCCCTCTAAGGGCTTCCAAATATCCCTTTGCCAATTCCACAAGAACAGCCTTAGCGAAAGGCTGTGAAGGAAAGATGTAACTCTGTGAGATGATTAACAGAACACAGAGCAGTTTCTCAGAAACCTTCTTTCCAGTTTTGAGCGTAAGATATTTCCTTTTCACCATTGCCCTCTATGGGCTTCCAAATATCCTTGCCAATTCACAAGAACAGCCTTAGCGAAAGGCTTCTTGAAGGGAAAGATGTAACTCTGTGAGATGAATTAACAGAACACAGAGCAGTTTCTCAGAAAGCTTCTTTCCAGTTTTGAGCGGAAGATAATTCCTTATTCACCATAGCCCTCTATGGGCTTCCAAATATCCCTTTGCCAATTCCACAAGAACAGCCTTGGCGAAAGGCTTCTTGAAGGAAAGATGTAACTCTGTGAGATGAATTAACAGAACAGAGCAGATTCTCAGAAAGCTTCTTTCCAGTTTTGAGCGGAACATATTTCCTTTTTTCAACGCATAGCCCTCTATGGGGTCCAAATATCCTTTACCAATTCCACAAGAACAGCCTTAGCGAAGGCTTCTTGAAGGAAAGATGTAACTCTGTGAGATGAATTAACAGAACACAGAGCAGTTTTCAAGCTTCTTTCTGGTTTTGAGCGGAAGATATTTCCTTTTTCACCATAGCCCTCTATGGGCTTCCAAATATCCTTTGCCAATTAAAGAAGAACAGCCTTAGCGAAGGCTTCTTGAAGGAAAGATGTAACTCTGTGAGATGAATTAACAGAACACATTGCAGTTTCTCAAGCTTCTTTCCAGTTTTGAAGATATTTCCTTTTTCACCATAGCCCTCTATGGGCTTCCAAATATCCTTTGCCAATTCCACAAGAACAGCCTTAGCGAAAGGCTTCTTGAAGGAAAGATGTAACTCTGTGAGATGAATTAACAGAACACAGAGCAGTTTCTCAGAAAGCTTCTTTGCAGTTTTGAGCGGAAGATATTTCCTTTTTCACCATAGCCCTCTATGGGCTTCCAAATATCCTTGCCTATTCCACAAGAACAGCCTTAGCGAAGGCTTCTTGAAGGGAAAGATGTAACTCTGTGAGATGAATTAACAGAACACAGAGCAGTTTCTCAAGCTTCTTTCCAGTTTTGAGCGGAAGATATTTCCTTTTCACCATAGCCCTCTATGGGCTTCAATTCCTTTGCCAATTCCACAAGAACAGCCTTAACGAAGGCTTCTTGAAGGAAAGATGTAACTCTGTGAGATGAATTAACAGAACACAGAGCAGTTTCTCAAAAAGCTTCTTTCCAGTTTTGAGCGGAAGATATTTCCTTTTCACCATAGCCCTCTAGGGCTTTCAAATACCCTTTGCCAATACCACAAGAACAGTCTTAGCGAAAGGCTTCTTGAAGGAAAATGTAACTCTGTGAGATGAATTAACAGAACACAGAGCAGTTTCTCAAGCTTCTTTCCAGTTTTGAGCGGAAGATATTTCCTTTTTCAACATAGCCCTCTATGGGCTTCCAAATATCCTTTGCCAATTCCACAAGAACAGCCTGAGCGAAGGCTTCTTGAAGGAAAGATGTAACTGTGTGAGATGAATTAACAGAACACAGAGCAGTTTCTCAGAAAGCTTCTTTCCAGTTTTGAAGCAAGATAGTTCCTTTTCACCATAGCCCTCTATGGGATTCTAAATATCCCTTTGCCAATTCGACAAGAACAGCCTTACCGAAAGGCTTCTTGAAGGGAAACATGTAACTCTGTGAGATGAATTAACAGAACACAGAGCAGTTTCTCAGAAAGCTCTTTCCATTTTTGAACGGAAGATATTTCCTTTTTCAACAAAGCCCTCTATGGGCTTCCAAATATCCCTTTGCCAATTCCACAAGAACAGCCTTAGCGAAAGGCTTCTTGAAGGGAAAGATGTAACTCTGTGAGATGAATTAACAGAACACAGAGCAGTTTCTCAGAAAGCTTCTTTCCAGTTTTGAACGGAAGATATTTCCTTTTCACCATAGCCCTCTATGTTTTCCAAATATCCTTTGCCTATTCACAAGAACAGCCTTAGCGAAAGGCTTCTTGAAGGAAAGATGTAACTCTGTGAGATGAATTAACAGAACACAGAGCAGTTTCTCAGAAACCTTCTTTCCAGTTTTCAACGTAAGATATTTCCTTTTTCACCATGCCCTCTATGGGCTTCCAAATATCCCTTGCCAATTCACAAGAACAGCCTTGGCGAAAGGCTTCTTGAAGGAGATGTAACTCTGTGAGATGAATTAACAGAACAGAGCAGTTTCTCAGAAAGCTTCTTTCCAGTTTTGAGCGGAAGATAATTCCTTATTCACCATAGCCCTCTATGGGCTTCCAAATATCCTTTGCCATTCCACAAGAACAGCCTTAGCGAAAGGCTTCTTGAAGGGAAAGATGTAACTCTGTGAGATGAATTAACAGAACACAGAGCAGATTCTCAAGCTTCTTTCCAGTTTTGAGCGGAACATATTTCCTTTTTCAACATAGCCTCTATGGGGTCCAAATATCCCTTTGCCAATTCTCAAGAACAGCCTTAGCGAAAGGCTTCTTGAAGGGAAGATGTAACTCTGTGAGATGAATTAACAGAACACAGAGCTGTTTTCAGAAAGCTTCTTTCTAGTTTTGAGCGGAAGATATTTCCTTTTCACCATAGCCCTCTATGGGCTTCCAAATATCCTTTGCCAATTCCAAAGAAGAACAGCCTTAGCGAAAACTTCTTGAAGGAAAGATGTAACTCTGTGAGATGAATTAACAGAACACATTGCAGTTTCTCAAGCTTCTTTTCAGTTTTGAGGAAGATATTTCCTTTTCACCATAGTCCTCTATGGGCTTCCAAATATCCTTTGCCTATTCCACAAGAACAGCCTTAGCGAAAGGCTTCTTGAAGGAAAGATGTAACTCTGTGAGATGAATTAACAGAACACAGAGCAGTTTCTCAGAAAGCTTCTTTTCAGTTTTGAGCGGAAGATATTTCCTTTTCACCATAGCCCTCTATGGGCTTCCAAATATCCTTGCCAATTCCACAAGAACAGCCTTAGCGAAAGTCTTCTTGAGGGAAAGATGTAACTCTGTGAGATGAATTAACAGAACACAGAGCAGTTTCTCAAAAACTTCTTTCAGTTTTGAACCCAAGATATTTCCTTTTTCACCATAGCCCTCTATGGGCTTCCAAATATCGCTTTGCCAATTCCACAAGAACAGCCTTAGCGAAAGGCTTCTTGAAGGAAAGATGTAACTCTGTGAGATGAATTAACAGAACACAGAGCAGTTTCTCAGAAAGCTTCTTTCCAGTTTTGAGCGGAAGATATTTCCTTTTCACCATAGCCCTCTATGGGTTCCAAATATCCTTTGCCAATTCCACAAGAACAGCCTTAGCGAAGGCTTCTTGAAGGAAAGATGTAACTCTGTGAGATGAATTAACAGAACACAGAGCAGTTTCTCAAGCTTCTTTCCAATTTTTGAGCGGAAGATATTTCCTTTTCACCATAGCCCTCTATGGGCTTCCAAATATCCCTTTGCCAATTCCACAAGAACAGCCTTAGCGAAAGGCTTCTTGAAGGGAAAGATGTAACTCTGTGAGATGAATTAACAGAACACAGAGCAGTTTCTCAAGCTTCTTTCCAATTTTGAGCGGAAGATAGTTCCTTTTTCACCATAGCCCTCTGGGCTTCCAAATATCCCTTTGCCAATTCCACAAGAACAGCCTTACGAAGGCTTCTTGAAGGGAAACATGTAACTCTGTGAGATGAATTAACAGAACACAGAGCAGTTTCTCAAGCTTCTTTCCAGTTTTGAGCGGAAGATATTTCCTTTTCAACATAGCCCTCTATGGGCTTCCAAATATCCTTGCCAATTCCACAAGAACAGCCTTAGCGAAAACTTCTTGAAGGAAAGATGTAACTCTGTGAGATGAATTAACAGAACACAGAGCAGTTTCTCAAGCTTCTTTCCAGTTTTGAGCGGAAGATATTTCCTTTTCACCATAGCCCTCTATGTTCTTCCAAATATCCCTTTGCCAATTCCACAAGAACAGCCTTAGCGAAGAAACTTGAAGGAAAGATGTAAGTCTGTGAGATGAATTAACAGAACACAGAGCAGTTTCTCAAGCTTCTTTCCAGTTTTGAGCGGAAGATATTTCCTTTTCACCATAGCCTCTATGGGCTTCCAAATATCCTTTGCCAATTCCACAAGAACAGCCTTAGCGAAAGGCTTCTTGAAGGAAAGATGTAACTCTGTGAGATGAATTAACAGAACACAGAGCAGTTTCTCAAGCTTCTTTCCAGTTTTGAACCCAAGATATTTCCTTTTCACCATAGCCCTCTGTGGGCTTCCAAATATCCTTTGCCAATTCCACAGAACAGCCTTAGCGAAAGGCTTCTTGAAGGAAAGAATTTAACTCTGTGAGATGAATTAACAGAACACAGAGCAGTTTCTCAGAAAGCTCTTTCCAGTTTTGAGCGGAAATATTTCCTTTTCAACATAGCCTCTAAGGGCTTCCAAATATCCCTTGCCAATTCCACAAGAACAGCCTTAGCGAAAGGCTTCTTGAAGGAAAGATGTAACTCTGTGAGATGAATTAACAGAACACAGAGCAGTTTCTCAGAAACCTTCTTTCCAGTTTTGAGCGAAGATATTTCCTTTTCACCATTGCCCTCTATGGGCTTCCAAATATCCCTTTGCCAATTCCACAAGAACAGCCTTAGCGAAGGCTTCTTGAAGGGAAAGATGTAACTCTGTGAGATGAATTAACAGAACACAGAGCAGTTTCTCAAGCTTCTTTCCAGTTTTGAGCGGAACATAATTCCTTTTCACCATAGCCCTCTATGGGCTTCCAAATATCCCTTTGCCAATTCCACAAGAACAGCCTTAGCGAAAGGCTTCTTGAAGGAAAGATGTAACTCTGTGAGATGAATTAACAGAACACAGAGCAGTTTCTCAGAAAGCTTCTTTCCAGTTTTGAAGCGGAACATATTTCCTTTTTCAACCATAGCCCTCTATGGGTCCAAATATCCTTTGCCAATTCCACAAGAACAGCCTTAGCGAAAGGCTTCTTGAAGGGAAAGATGTAACTCTGTGAGATGAATTAACAGAACACAGAGCAGTTTCTCAGAAAGCTTCTTTCCAGTTTTGAGCGGAAGATATTTCCTTTTCCATAGCCCTCTATGGGCTTCCAAATATCCTTTGCCAATTAAAGAACAGCCTTAGCGAAAGGCTTCTTGAAGGGAAAGATGTAACTCTGTGAGATGAATTAAGAGAACACATTGCAGTTTCTCAGAAAGCTTCTTTCCAGTTTTGAAGCGGAAGATATTTCCTTTTCACCATAGCCCTCTATGGGCTTCCAAATATCCCTTTGCCAATTCCACAAGAACAGCCTTAGCGAAGGCTTCTTGAAGGAAAGATGTAACTCTGTGAGATGAATTAACAGAACACAGAGCAGTTTCTCAGAAAGCTTCTTTCCAGTTTTGAGCGGAAGATATTTCCTTTTCACCATAGCCCTCTATGGGCTTCCAAATATCCTTTGCCAATTCCACAAGAACAGCCTTAGCGAAGGCTTCTTGAAGGAAAGATGTAACTCTGTGAGATGAATTAACAGAACACGGAGCAGATTCTCAAGCTTCTTTCCAGTTTTGAGCGGAACATATTTCCTTTTTCACCAGTAGCCCTCTATGGGAGTCCAAATATCCTTTACCAATTCACAAGAACAGCCTTAGCGAAAGGCTTCTTGAAGGAAAGATGTAACTCTGTGAGATGAATTAACAGAACACAGAGCAGTTTCTCAGAAAGCTTCTTTCTAGTTTTGAGCGGAAGATATTTCCTTTTTCCATAGCCCTCTATGGGCTTCCAAATATCCTTTGCCAATTCCACAAGAACAGCCTTAACGAAACTGCTTGAAGGAAAGATGTAACGCTGTGAGATGAATTAACAGAACACAGAGCAGTTTCTCAAGCTTCTTTCCAGTTTTGAGCGGAAGATATTTCCTTTTCACCATAGTCCTCTATGGGCTTCCAAATATCCTTTGCCAATTCCACAAGAACAGCCTTAGCGAAAGGCTTCTTGAAGGAAAGATGTAACTCTGTGAGATGAATTAACAGAACACAGAGCAGTTTCTCAGAAAGCTTCTTTGCAGTTTTGAACGGAAGATATTTCCTTTTTCACCATAGCCCTCTATGGGCTTCCAAATATCCTTTGCCAATTCCACAAGAACAGCCTTAGCGAAAGTCTTCTTGAGGAAAGATGTAACTCTGTGAGATGAATTAACAGAACACAGAGTAGTTTCTCAAAAACTTCTTTACAGTTTTGAACCCAAGATATTTCCTTTTCACCATAGCCCTCTATGGGCTTCCAAATATCACTTTGCCAATCCACAAGAACAGCCTTAGCGAAAGGCTTCTTGAAGGGAAACATGTAACTCTGTGAGATGAATTAACAGAACACAGAGCAGTTTCTCAGAAAGCTTCTTTCCAGTTTTGAGCGGAAGATATTTCCTTTTCACCATAGCCCTCTATGGGCTTCCAAATATCCCTTGCCAATTCCACAAGAACAGCCTTAGCGAAAGGCTTCTTGAAGGGAAAGATGTAACTCTGTGAGATGAATTAACAGAACACAGAGCAGTTTCTCAGAAAGCTTCTTTCCAGTTTTGAACGGAAGATATTTCCTTTTCACCATAGCCCTCTGTGGGCTTCCAAATATCCCTTTGCCAATTCCACAAAACAGCCTTAGCGAAAGGCTTCATGAAGGAAAGATGTAACTCTGTGAGATGAATTAACAGAACACAGAGCAGATTCTCAAGCTTCTTTCCAGTTTTGAACGGAAGATATTTCCTTTTCAACATAGCCTCTATGGGAGTCCAAATATCCTTTGCCAATTCCAGAAGAACAGCGAAGGCTTCTTGAAGGAAAGATGTAACTCTGTGAGATGAATTAACAGAACACACAGAGCAGTTTGTCAAGCTGCTTTCCAATTTTGAGCGGAAGATATTTCCTTTTCACCATAGCCCTCTATGGGCTTCCAAATATCCTTTGCCAATTCCACAAGAACAGCCTTAGCGAAAGATGTAACTCTGTGAGATGAATTAACAGAACACAGAGCAGTTCTCAAGCTTCTTTCCAATTTTGAGCGGAAGATATTTCCTTTTCACCATAGCCCTCTATGGGTTCTAAATATCCCTTTGCCAATTCGACAAGAACAGCCTTACCGAAGGCTTCTTGAAGGGAAACATGTAACTCTGTGAGATGAATTAACAGAACACAGAGCAGTTTCTCAAGCTCTTTCCAGTTTTGAACGGAAGATATTTCCTTTTCACCATAGCCCTTTATGTTCTTCCAAATATCCTTTGCCTATTCCACAAGAACAGCCTTAGCGAAGGCTTCTTGAAGGAAGATGTAAGTCTGTGAGATGAATTAACAGAACACAGAGCAGTTTCTCAGAAAGCTTCTTTCCAGTTTTGAGCGGAAGATATTTCCTTTTCACCAAGCCCTCTATGGGCTTCCAAATATCCCTTTGCCAATTCCACAAGAACAGCCTTAGCGAAAGGCTTCTTGAAGGAAAGATGTAACTCTGTGAGATGAATTAACAGAACACAGAGCAGTTTCTCAGACAGCTTCTTTCCAGTTTTGAACCCAAGATATTTCCTTTTTCACCATAGCCCTCTGTGGGCTTCCAAATATCCCTTTGCTAATTCCACAGGAACAGCCTTAGCGAATGGCTTCTTGAAGGAAAGATGTAACTCTGTGAGATGAATTAACAGAACACAGAGCAGTTTCTCAGAAAGCTTCTTTCCAGTTTTGAGCGGAAGATATTTCCTTTTCAACATAGCCCTCTATGGGCTTCCAAATATCCTTTGCCAATTCCACAAGAACAGCCTTAGCGAAAGGCTTCTTGAAGGAAAGATGTAACTCTGTGAGATGAATTAACAGAACACAGAGCAGTTTCTCAAAACCTTCTTTCCAGTTTTGAGCGGAAGATATTTCCTTTTTCACCATTGCCCTCTATGGGCTTCCAAATATCCTTTGCCAATTCCACAAGAACAGCCTTAGCGAAAGGCTTCTTGAAGGGAAAGATGTAACTCTGTGAGATGAGATTAACAGAACACAGAGCAGTTTCTCAGAAAGCTTCTTTCCAGTTTTGAACGGAAGATAATTCCTTATTCACCATAGCCCTCTGAGGCTTCAAATATCCTTTGCCAATTCCACAAGAACAGCCTTAGCGAAAGGCTTCTTGAAGGAAAGATGTAACTCTGTGAGATGAATTAACAGAACAGAGCAGATTCTCAGAAAGCTTCTTTCCAGTTTTGAACGGAAGATATTTCCTTTTCAACATAGCCCTCTATGGGGTCCAAATATCCCTTTACCAATTCCACAAGAACAGCCTTAAGCGAAGGCTTCTTGAAGGAAAGATGTAACTCTGTGAGATGAATTAACAGAACACAGAGCAGTTTTCAAGCTTCTTTCTAGTTTTGAACGGAAGATATTTCCTTTTTTCCATAGCCCTCTATGGGCTTCCAAATATCCTTTGCCAATTAAAGAAGAACAGCCTTAGCGAAGGCTTCTTGAAGGGAAAGATGTAACTCTGTGAGATGAATTAACAGAACACACATTGCAGTTTCTCAGAAAGCTTCTTTCCAGTTTTGAGCGAAGATATCCTTTTTCACCATAGCCCTCTATGGGCTTCCAAATATCCCTTTGCAATTCCACAAGAACAGCCTTAGCGAAGGCTTCTTGAAGGAAAGATGTAACTCTGTGAGATGAATTAACAGAACACAGAGCAGTTTCTCAGAAAGCTTCTTTGCAGTTTTGAGCGGAAGGTATTTCCTTTTCACCATAGCCCTCTATGGGCTTCAAATATCCCTTTGCCTATTCCACAAGAACAGCCTTAGCGAAAGGCTTCTTGAAGGGAAAGATGTAACTCTGTGAGATGAATTAACAGAACACAGAGCAGTTTCTCAGAAAGCTTCTTTCCAGTTTTGAGCGGAAGATATTTCCTTTTCACCATAGCCCTCTATGGGCTTCCAAATTCCTTTGCCAATTCCACAAGAACAGCCTTAACGAAAAGGCTGTTGAAGGAAAGATGTAACTCTGTGAGATGAATTAACAGAACACAGAGCAGTTTCTCAAAAGCTTCTTTCCAGTTTTGAGCGGAAGATATTTCCTTTTCACCATAGCCTCTAAGGGCTTCTTCAAATACCCTTTGCCAATACCACAAGAACAGTCTTAGCGAAAGGCTGTGAAGGGAAAATGTAACTCTGTGAGATGAATTAACAGAACACAGAGCAGTTTCTCAAGCTTCTTTCCAGTTTTGAACGGAAGATATTTCCTTTTCAACATAGCCTCTATGGGCTTCCAAATATCCCTTTGCCAATTCCACAAGAACAGCCTTGAGCGAAAGGCTTCTTGAAGGAAAGATGTAACTGTGAGATGAATTAACAGAACACAGAGCAGTTTCTCAGAAAGCTTCTTTCCAATTTTGAGCGGAAGATAGTTCCTTTTTCACCATAGCCCTCTATGGGCTTCTAAATATCCCTTTGCCAATTCGACAAGAACAGCCTTAGCGAAAGGCTTCTTGAAGGGAAAGATGTAACTCTGTGAGATGAATTAACAGAACACAGAGCAGTTTCTCAGAAACTCTTTCCAGTTTTGAACGGAAGATATTTCCTTTTCAACAAAGCCCTCTATGGGCTTCCAAATATCCCTTTGCCAATTCCACAAGAACAGCCTTAGCGAAAGGCTTCTTGAAGGGAAAGATGTAACCTGTGAGATGAATTAACAGAACACAGAGCAGTTTCTCAGAAAGCTTCTTTCCAGTTTTGAGCGGAAGATATTTCCTTTTTCACCATAGCCCTCTATGTTTTCCAAATATCCCTATTCCACAAGGACAGCCTTAGCGAAAACTTCTTGAAGGAAAGATGTAAGTCTGTGAGATGAATTAACAGAACACAGAGCAGTTTCTCAGAAAGCTTCTTTCCAGTTTTGAACGGAAGATATTTCCTTTTTCACCATAGCCCTCTATGGGCTTCCAAATATCCCTTTGCCAATTCCACAAGAACAGCCTTAGCGAAAGGCTTCTTGAAGGGAAAGATGTAACTCTGTGAGATGAATTAACAGAACACAGAGCAGTTTCTCAGACAGCTTCTTTCCAGTTTTGAACCCAAGATATTTCCTTTTCACCATAGCCCTCTGTGGGCTTCCAAATATCCCTTTGCCAATTCCACAGGAACAGCCTTAGCGAATGGCTTCTTGAAGAGAAAAATGTAACTCTGTGAGATGAATTAACAGAACACAGAGCAGTTTCTCAGAAAGCTTCTTTCCAGTTTTGAACGGAAGATATTTCCTTTCCAACATAGCCCTCTAAGGGCTTCCAAATATCCCTTTGCCAATTCCACAAGAACAGCCTTAGCGAAGAAGGGAAAGATGTAACTCTGTGAGATGAATTAACAGAACACAGAGCAGTTTCTCAGAAACCTTCTTTCCAGTTTTCAACGAAGATATTTCCTTTTCACCATTGCCCTCTATGGGCTTCAAATATCCTTGCCAATTCCACAAGAACAGCCTTAGCGAAAGGCTGTGAAGGGAGATGTAACTCTGTGAGATGAATTAACAGAACACAGAGCAGTTTCTCAGAAAGCTTCTTTCCAGTTTTGAGCGGAAGATATTTCCTTATTCACCATAGCCTCTATGGGCTTCCAAATATCCTTTGCCAATTCCACAAGAACAGCCTTAGCGAAAGGCTGTTGAAGAGGAAAGATGTAACTCTGTGAGATGAATTAACAGAACACAGAGCAGATTCTCAGAAAGCTTCTTTCCAGTTTTGAACGGAACATATTTCCTTTTCAACATAGCCCTCTATGGAGTCCAAATATCCCTTTACCAATTCCACAAGAACAGCCTTAGCGAAAGGCTTCTTGAAGGGAAAGATGTAACTCTGTGAGATGAATTAACAGAACACAGAGCTGTTTTCAGAAAGCTTCTTTCTAGTTTTGAGCGGAAGATATTTCCTTTTTCCATAGCCCTCTATGGGCTTCCAAATATCCTTTGCCAATTAAAGAAGAACAGCCTTAGCGAAAGGCTTCTTGAAGGGAAAGATGTAACGCTGTGAGATGAATTAACAGAACACAGAGCAGTTTCTCAAGCTTCTTTCCAGTTTTGAGCGGAAGATATTTCCTTTTTCACCATAGTCCTCTATGGGCTTCCAAATATCCTTTGCCAATTCCACAAGAACAGCCTTAGCGAAAGGCTTCTTGAAGGAAAGATGTAACTCTGTGAGATGAATTAACAGAACACAGAGCAGTTTCTCAGAAAGCTCTTTGCAGTTTTGAGCGGAAGATATTTCCTTTTTCACCATAGCCCTCTATGGGCTTCAAATATCCTTTGCCAATTCCACAAGAACAGCCTTAGCGAAGAGAAAGTCTTCTTGAGGGAAAGATGTAACTCTGTGAGATGAATTAACAGAACACAGAGCAGTTTCTCAAAAACTTTACAGTTTTGAACCCAAGATATTTCCTTTTTCACCATAGCCCTCTATGGGATTCCAAATATCACTTTGCCAATCCACGAGAACAGCCTTAGCGAGGCTTCTTGAAGGGAAAGATGTAACTCTGTGAGATGAATTAACAGAACACAGAGCAGTTTCTCAGAAAGCTTCTTTCCAGTTTTGAACGGAAGATATTTCCTTTTTCACCGTAGCCCTCTATGGGATTCCAAATATCCTTTGCCAATTCCACAAGAACAGCCTTAGCGAAGGCTTCTTGAAGGAAAGATGTAACTCTGTGTGATGAATTAACAGAACACAGAGCAGTTTGTCAAGCTGCTTTCCAATTTTGAGCGGAAGATATTTCCTTTTTCACCATAGCCCTCTATGGGCTTCCAAATATCCTTTGCCAATTCCACAAGAACAGCCTTAGCGAAAGGCTTCTTGAATGGAAAGATGTAACTCTGTGAGATGAATTAACAGAACACAGAGCAGTTTCTCAGAAAGCTTCTTTCCAATTTTGAGCGGAAGATAGTTCCTTTTTCACCATAGCCCTCTATGGGATTCCTAATATCCTTTGCCAATTCGACAAGAACAGCCTTGCGAAGGCTTCTTGAAGGGAAACATGTAACTCTGTGAGATGAATTAACAGAACACAGAGCAGTTTCTCAAGCTCTTTCCAGTTTTGAACGGAAGATATTTCCTTTTTCACCATAGCCCTCTATGGGCTTCCAAATATCCTTTGCCAATTCCACAAGAACAGCCTTAGCGAAATGCTTCTTGAAGGAAGATGTAACTCTGTGAGATGAATTAACAGAACACAGAGCAGTTTCTCGAACAGCTTCTTTCCAGTTTTGAACCCAAGATATTTCCTTTTTCACCATAGCCCTCTGTGGGCTTCCAAATATCCTTTGCCAATTCCACAGGAACAGCCTTGAATGGCTTCTTGAAGGAAAAATTTAACTCTGTGAGATGAATTAACAGAACACAGAGCAGTTTCTCAGAAAGCTCCTTTCCAGTTTTGAGCGGAAGATATTTCCTTTTCAACATAGCCCTCTAAGGGCTTCCAAATATCCTTTGCCAATTCCACAAGAACAGCCTTAGCGAAAGGCTTCTTGAAGGGAAAGATGTAACTCTGTGAGATGAATTAACAGAACACAGAGCAGTTTCTCAGAAACCTTCTTTCCAGTTTTGAGCGTAAGATATTTCCTTTTTCACCATTGCCCTCTATGGGCTTCCAAATATCCTTTGCCAATTCCACAGAAGAACAGCCTTAGCGAAGGCTTCTTGAAGGAAAATGTAACTCTGTGAGATGAATTAACAGAACACAGAGCAGTTCTCAAGCTTCTTTCCAGTTTTGAACGGAACATAATTCCTTTTTCACCATAGCCTCTATGGGCTTCCAAATATCCTTTGCCAATTCCACAAAAGAACAGCCTTAGCGAAAAGGCTGTGAAGGAAAGATGTAACTCTGTGAGATGAATTAACAGAACACAGAGCAGATTCTCAGAAAGCTTCTTTCCAGTTTTGAGCGGAACATATTTCCTTTTTCAACATAGCCCTCTATGGGAGTCCAAATATCCCTTTACCAATTCCACAAGAACAGCCTTAGCGAAAGGCTTCTTGAAGGAAAGATGTAACTCTGTGAGATGAATTAACAGAACACAGAGCAGTTTTTCAGAAAGCTTCTTTCTAGTTTTGAGCGGAAGATATTTCCTTTTTCCATAGCCCTCTGGGCTTCCAAATATCCTTTGCCAATTAAAGAAGAACAGCCTTAGCGAAAGGCTTCTTGAAGGGAAAGATGTAACTCTGTGAGATGAATTAACAGAACACATTGCAGTTTCTCAAGCTTCTTTCCAGTTTTGAGCGGAAGATATTTCCTTTTTCACCATAGCCCTCTATGGGCTTCCAAATATCCTTTGCCAATTCCACAAGCACAGCCTTAGCGAAAGGCTTCTTGAAGGAAAGATGTAACTCTGTGAGATGAATTAAAGAACACAGAGCAGTTTTTCAAAGCTTCTTTGCAGTTTTGAACGGAAGATATTTCCTTTTTCACCATAGCCCTCTATGGGCTTCCAAATATCCTTTGCCAATTCCACAAGAACAGCCTTAGCGAAAGTCTTCTTGAGGAAAGATGTAACTCTGTGAGATGAATTAACAGAACACAGAGCAGTTTCTCAAAAACTTCTTTACAGTTTTGAACCCAAGATATTTCCTTTTTCACCATAGCCCTCTATGGCTTCCAAATATCACTTTGCGAAATCCACGAACAGCCTTAGCGAAAGGCTTCTTGAAGGGAAAGATGTAACTCTGTGAGATGAATTAACAGAACACAGAGCAGTTTCTCAGAAAGCTTCTTTCCAGTTTTGAACGGAAGATATTTCCTTTTTCACCGTAGCCTCTATGGGATTCCAAATATCCTTTGCCAATTCCACAAGAACAGCCTTAGCGAAGGCTTCTTGAAGGGAAAGATGTAACTCTGTGAGATGAATTAACAGAACACAGAGCAGTTTGTCAGAAAGCTGCTTTCCAATTTTGAACGGAAGATATTTTTCACCATAGCCCTCTATGGGCTTCCAAATATCCTTGCCAATTCCACAAGAACAGCCTTAGCGAAAGGCTTCTTGAATGGAAAGATGTAACTCTGTGAGATGAATTAACAGAACACAGAGCAGTTTCTCAAGCTTCTTTCCAATTTTGAACGGAAGATAGTTCCTTTTTCACCATAGCCCTCTATGGGATTCTAAATATCCTTGCCAATTCGACAAGAACAGCCTTACCGAAGGCTTCTTGAAGGAAACATGTAACTCTGTGAGATGAATTAACAGAACACAGAGCAGTTTCTCAAGCTCTTTCCAGTTTTGAACGGAAGATATTTCCTTTTCACCATAGCCCTCTATGGGCTTCCAAATATCCCTTTGCCAATTCCACAAGAACAGCCTTAGCGAAATGCTTCTTGAAGGGAAAGATGTAACTCTGTGAGATGAATTAACAGAACACAGAGCAGTTTCTCAGACAGCTTCTTTCCAGTTTTGAACCCAAGATATTTCCTTTTTCACCATAGCCCTCTGTGGGCTTCCAAATATCCCTTTGCCAATTCCACAGGAACAGCCTTAGCGAATGGCTTCTTGAAGGGAAAAATTTAACTCTGTGAGATGAATTAACAGAACACAGAGCAGTTTCTCAGAAAGCTCCTTTCCAGTTTTGAACGGAAGATATTTCCTTTTTCAACATAGCCCTCTAAGGGCTTCCAAATATCCCTTTGCCAATTCCACAAGAACAGCCTTAGCGAAAGGCTTCTTGAAGGGAAAGATGTAACTCTGTGAGATGAATTAACAGAACACAGAGCAGTTTCTCAGAAACCTTCTTTCCAGTTTTGAACGTAAGATATTTCCTTTTTCACCATTGCCCTCTATGGGCTTCCAAATATCCCTTTGCCAATTCCACAAGAACAGCCTTAGCGAAAGGCTTCTTGAAGGGAAAGATGTAACTCTGTGAGATGAATTAACAGAACACAGAGCAGTTTCTCAGAAAGCTTCTTTCCAGTTTTGAACGGAACATAATTCCTTATTCACCATAGCCCTCTATGGGCTTCCAAATATCCCTTTGCCAATTCCACAAGAACAGCCTTAGCGAAAGGCTTCTTGAAGGGAAAGATGTAACTCTGTGAGATGAATTAACAGAACACAGAGCAGATTCTCAGAAAGCTTCTTTCCAGTTTTGAACGGAACATATTTCCTTTTTCAACATAGCCCTCTATGGGAGTCCAAATATCCCTTTACCAATTCCACAAGAACAGCCTTAGCGAAAGGCTTGAAGGGAAAGATGTAACTCTGTGAGATGAATTAACAGAACACAGAGCAGTTTTTCAGAAAGCTTCTTTCTAGTTTTGAACGGAAGATATTTCCTTTTTCCATAGCCCTCTATGGGCTTCCAAATATCCCTTTGCCAATTAAAGAAGAACAGCCTTAGCGAAAGGCTTCTTGAAGGGAAAGATGTAACTCTGTGAGATGAATTAACAGAACACATTGCAGTTTCTCAAAGCTTCTTTGCAGTTTTGAGCGGAAGATATTTCCTTTTCACCATAGCCCTCTATGGGCTTCCAAATATCCTTTGCCAATTCCACAAGAACAGCCTTAGCGAAAGGGTTCTTGAAGGAAAGATGTAACTCTGTGAGATGAATTAACAGAACAGAGCAGTTTCTCAGAAAGCTTCTTTCCAGTTTTGAACGGAAGATATTTCCTTTTCACCAGCCTCTATGGGCTTCCAAATTCCCTTGCCAATTCCACAAGAACAGCCTTAAAGAAAGGCTTCTTGAAGGGAAAGATGTAACTCTGTGAGATGAATTAACAGAACACAGAGCAGTTTCTCAGAAAGCTTCTTTCCATTTTGAGCGGAAGATATTTCCTTTTCACCATAGCCCTCTATGGGCTTCCAAATATCCTTGCCAATTCCACAAGAACAGCCTTAGCGATAGGCTTCTTGAAGGGATAGTTATAACTCTGTGAGATGAATTAACAGAACACAGAGCAGTTTCTCAAGCTTCTTTCCAGTTTTGAGCGGAAGATATTTCTTTTTTCACCATAGCCCTCTATGGGCTTCCAAATATCCTTTGCCAATTCCACAAGAACAGCCTTAACGAAGGCTTCTTGAAGGAAAGATGTAACTCTGTGAGATGAATTAACAGAACACAGAGGTTTCTCAAGCTTCTTTCCAGTTTTGAAGGGAAGATATTTCCTTTTCACCATAGCCCTGTATGGGCTTCCAAATATCCTTGCTAATTCCACAAGAAGAGCCTTAACGAAAGGCTTCTTGAAGGAAAGATGTAACTCTGTGAGATGAATTAACAGAACACAGAGCAGTTTCTCAGAAAGCTTCTTTCTAGTTTTGAACGGAAGATATTTCCTTTTTCACCATAGCACTCTATGGGCTTCAAATACCCTTGCCAATTCCACAAGAACAGTCTTAGCGAAAGGCTTCTTGAAGGAAAGATGTAACTCTGTGAGATGAATTAACAGAACACAGAGCAGTTTCTCAGAAAGCTTCTTTCAGTTTTGAGCGGAAGATATTTCCTTTTCAACATAGCCCTCTATGGGCTTCCAAATATCCTTTGCCAATTCCACAAGAACAGCCTTAGCGAAAGGCTTCTTGAAGGGAAAGATGTAACTCTGTGAGATGAATTAACAGAACACAGAGCAGTTTCTCAAGCTTCTTTCCAGTTTTGAGCGGAAGATATTTCCTTTTCACCATAGCCCTCTATGGGCTTCCAAATATCCTTGCCAATTCCACAAGAACATCCTTAGCGAAAGGCTTCTTGAAGGAAAGATGTAACTCTGTGAGATGAATTAACAGAACACAGAGCAGATTCTCAAGCTTCTTTCCAGTTTTGAGCGGAACATATTTCCTTATTCAATATAGCCCTCTATGGGGTCCAAATATCCTTTGCCAATTCCACAAGAACAGCCTTGAAAGGCTTCTTGAAGAGAAAGATGTAACTCTGTGAGATGAATTAACAGAACACAGAGCAGTTTGTCAGAAAGCTGCTTTCCAATTTTGAACGGAAGATATTTCCTTTTTCACCATAGCCCTCTATGGGCTTCCAAATATCCCTTTGCCAATTCCACAAGAACAGCCTTAGCGAAGGCTTCTTGAAGGAAAGATGTAACTCTGTGAGATGAATTAACAGAACACAGAGCAGTTTCTCAGAAAGCTTCTTTCCAATTTTGAGCGGAAGATATATCCTTTTCACCATAGCCCTCTATGGGATTCTAAATATCCCTTTGCCAATTCGACAAGAACAGCCTTACCGAAAAGGCTTGAAGGAAACATGTAACTCTGTGAGATGAATTAACAGAACACAGAGCAGTTTCTCAGAAAGCTCTTTCCAGTTTTGAACGGAAGATATTTCCTTTTCAACATAGCCCTCTATGGGCTTCCAAATATCCTTTGCCAATTCCACAAGAACAGCCTTAGCGAAAGGCTGTGAAGGAAAGATGTAACTCTGTGAGATGAATTAACAGAACACAGAGCAGTTTCTCAAGCTTCTTTCCAGTTTTGAAGGAAGATATTTCCTTTTTCACCATAGCCCTCTATGTTCTTCCAAATATCCCTTTGCCTATTCCACAAGAACAGCCTTAAAGAAAGGCTTCTTGAAGGGAAAGATGTAAGTCTGTGAGATGAATTAACAGAACACAGAGCATTTTCTCAGAAAGCTTCTTTCCAGTTTTGAACGGAAGATATTTCCTTTTTCACCATAGCCCTCTATGGGCTTCCAAATATCCCTTTGCCAATTCCACAAGAACAGCCTTAGCGAAAGGCTTCTTGAAGGGAAAGATGTAACTCTGTGAGATGAATTAACAGAACACAGAGCAGTTTCTCAGACAGCTTCTTTCCAGTTTTGAACCCAAGATATTTCCTTTTTCACCATAGCCCTCTGTGGGCTTCCAAATATCCCTTTGCCAATTCCACAGGAACAGCCTTAGCGAATGGCTTCTTGAAGGGAAAAATGTAACTCTGTGAGATGAATTAACAGAACACAGAGCAGTTTCTCAGAAAGCTTCTTTCCAGTTTTGAGCGGAAGATATTTCCTTTTCAACATAGCCCTCTAAGGGCTTCCAAATATCCCTTTGCCAATTCCACAAGAACAACCTTAGCGAAAGGCTTCTTGAAGGGAAACATGTAACTCTGTGAGATGAATTAACAGAACACAGAGCAGATTCTCAGAAAGCTTCTTTCCAGTTTTGAGCGGAAGATACTTCCTTTTCACCATAGCCCTCTATGGGCTTCCAAATATCCTTTGCCAATTCCACAAGAACAGCCTTAGCGAAGGCTTCTTGAAGGAAAGATGTAACTCTGTGAGATGAATTAACAGAACACAGTGCAGTTTCTCAGAAAGCTTCTTTCCAGTTTTGAACGGAAGATATTTCCTTTTTCACCATAGCCTTCTATGGGCTTCCATGTATCCCTTTGCCAATTCCACAAGAACAGCCTTAGCGAAAGGCTTCTTGAAGGGAAAGATGTAACTCTGTGAGATGAATTAACAGAACACAGACCAGTTTCTCAGAAAGCTTCTTTCCGGTTTTGAGCGGAAGATATTTCCTTTTTCACCTAGCCCTCTATGGGCTTCCAAATATCCTTGCCAATTCCACAAGAACAGCCTTAGCGAAGGCTTCTTGAAGGAAAGATGTAACTCTGTGAGATGAATGAACAGAACACAGAGCAGTTTCTCAGAAAGCTTCTTTCCAGTTTTGAATTGAAGATATTTCCTTTTCAACATAGCCCTCTATGGGCTTCCAAATATCCTTTGCCAATTCCACAAGAACAGCCTTGGCGAAAGGCTTCTTGAAGGAAAGATGTAACTCTGTGAGATGAATTAACAGAACACAGAGCAGTTTCTCAAGCTTCTTTCCAGTTTTGAGCGGAAGATATTTCCTTTTCACCATAGCCCTGTATGTTCTTGAAATATCCTTTGCCTATTCCACAAGAACAGCCTTAACGAAAGGCTTCTTTAAAGGAAAGATGTAACTCTGTGAGATGAATTAACAGAACACAGAGCAGTTTCTCAAGCTTCTTTCCAGTTTTGAGCGGAAGATATTTCCTTTTTCACCATAGCCCTCTATGGGCTTCCAAATATCCTTTGCCAATTCCACAAGAACAGCGTTAGCGAAAGCTGTGAAGGGAAAGATGTAACTCTGTGAGATGAATTAACAGAACACAGAGCAGTTTCTCAAGCTTCTTTCCAGTTTTGAACCCAAGATATTTCCTTTTCACCATAGCCCTCTGTGGGCTTCCAAATATCCTTTACCAATTCCACAAGAACAGCCTTAGCGAATGGCTTCTTGAAGGAAAGATGTAACTCTGTGAGATGAATTAACAGAACACAGAGCAGTTTTTCAGAAAGCTTCTTTCTAGTTTTGAGCGGAAGATATTTCCTTTTTCCATAGCCCTCTATGGGCTTCCAAATATCCTTTGCCAATTAAACAAGAACAGCCTTAGCGAAAGGCTTCTTGAAGGGAAAGATGTAACTCTGTGAGATGAATTAACAGAACACATTGCAGTTTCTCAGAAATATTCTTTCCAGTTTTGAACGGAAGATATTTCCTTTTTCACCATAATCCTCAATGGGCTTCCAAATATCCCTTTGCCAATTACACAAGAACAGCCTTAGCGAAAGGCTTCTTGAAGGGAAAGATGTAACTCTGTGAGATGAATTAACAGAACACAGAGCAGTTTCTCAGAAAGCTTCTTTCCAGTTTTGAACGGAAGATATTTCCTTTTTCAACATAGCCCTCTATGGGCTTCCAAATATCCCTTTGCCAATTCCACAAGAACAGCCTTACCGAAAGGCTTCTTGAAGGGAAAGATGTAATTCTGTGAGATGAATTAACAGACCACAGAGCAGTTTCTCAGAAAGCTTCTTTCCAGTTTTGAAGGGAAGATATTTCCTTATTCAACATAGCCCTCTATGGGCTTCCATATATCCCTTTGCCAATTCCACAAGAACAGCCTTAGCGAAAGGCTTCTTGAAGGGAAAGATGTAACTCTGTGAGATGAATTAACAGAACACAGAGCAGTTTCTCAGAAAGCTTCTTTCCAGTTTTGAACCCAAGATATTTAATTTTTCACCATAGCCCTCTATGGGCTTCCAAATATCCCTTTGCAATTCCACAAGAACAGCCTTAGCGAAAGGCTTCTTGAAGGGAAAGATGTAACTCTGTGAGATGAATTAACAGAACACAGAGCAGATTCTCAGAAAGCTTCTTTCCAGTTTTGAACGGAACATATTTCCTTTTTCAACTTAGCCCTCTATGAGAGTCCAAATATCCCTTTGCCAATTCCACAAGAACAGCCTTAGCGAAAGGCTTCTTGAAGGGAAAGATGTAACTCTGTGAGATGAATTAAAAGAACACAGAGCAGTTTCTCAGACAGCTTCTTTCCAGTTTTGAACCCAAGATATTTCCTTTTTCACCATAGCCCTCTGTGGGCTTCCAAATATCCCTTTGCCAATTCCACAAGAACGGCCTTGGCGAATGGCTTCTTGAAGGGAAAAATGTAACTCTGTGAGATGAATTAACAGAACACAGAGCAGTTTCTCATAAAGCTTCTTTCCAGTTTTGAACGGAAGATATTTCCTTTTTCAACATAGCCCTCTAAGGGCTTCCAAATATCCCTTTGCCAATTCCACATGAACAGCCTTAGCGAAAGGCTTCTTGAAGGGAAAGGTGTAACTCTGTGAGATGAATTAACAGAACACAGAGCAGTTTCTCAGAAAGCTTCTTTCCAGTTTTGAACGGAAGATATTTCCTTTTTCACCATAGCCCTCTGTGGGCTTCCAAATATCCCTTTGCCAATTCCACAAGAACTGCCTTAGCGAAAGGCTTCTTGAAGGGAAAGATGTAACTCTGTGAGATGAATTAACAGAACACAGAGCAGTTTCTCAAGCTTCTTTCCAGTTTTGAGCGGAAGATATTTCCTTTTCCATAGCCCTCTATGGGATTCCAAATATCCTTTGCCAATTCCACAAGAACAGCCTTAGCGAAGGCTTCTTGAAGGGAAAGATGTAACTCTGTGAGATGAATTAACAGAACACATTGCAGTTTCTCAAGCTTCTTTCCAGTTTTGAGCGGAAGATATTTCCTTTTTCACCATAGTCCTCTATGGGCTTCCAAATATCCTTTGCCAATTCCACAAGAACAGCCTTAGCGAAAGGCTTCTTGAAGGAAAGATGTAACTCTGTGAGATGAATTAACAGAACACAGAGCAGTTTTCAGAAAGCTTCTTTCTAGTTTTGAGCGGAAGATATTTCCTTTTTCACCATAGCCCTCTGTGGGCTTCCAAATATCCTTTGCCAATTCCACAAGAACAGCCTTAGCGAAAGGCTTCTTGAAGGAAAGATGTAACTCTGTGAGATGAATTAACAGAACACAGAGCAGTTTTCAGAAAGCTTCTTTCTAGTTTTGAGCGGAAGATATTTCCTTTTTCACCATAGCCCTCTGTGGGCTTCCAAATATCCTTTGCCAATTCCACAAGAACAGCCTTAGCGAAAGGCTTCTTGAAGGGAAAGATGTAACTCTGTGAGATGAATTAACAGAACACAGAGCAGTTTCTCAAGCTTCTTTCCAGTTTTGAACAGAAGATATTTCCTTTTCCATAGCCCTCTATGGACTTCCAAATATCCTTTGCCAATTCCACAAGAACAGCCTTAGCGAAAGGCTTCTTGAAGGGAAAGATGTAACTCTGTGAGATGAATTAACAGAACACAGAGCAGTTTCTCAGAATGCTTCTTTCCAGTTTTGAACGGAAGATATTTCCTTTTTCACCATAGCCCTCTATGGGATTCCAAATATCCTTTGCCAATTCCAAAGAACAGCCTTAGCGAAGGCTTCTTGAAGGAAAGATGTAACTCTGTGAGATGAATTAACAGAACACAGAGCACTTTCTCAAGCTTCTTTCCAGTTTTGAAGCGGAAGATATTTCCTTTTTCAACACAGCCCTCTATGGGCTTCCAAATATCCTTTGCCAATTCCACAAGAACAGCCTTAGCGAAAGGCTTCTTGAAGGAAAGATGTAACTCTGTGAGATGAATTAACAGAACACAGAGCACTTTCTCAAGCTTCTTTCCAGTTTTGAGCGGAAGATATTTCCTTTTTCACCATAGCCCTCTATGGGCTTCCATATATCCTTTGCCAATTCCACAAGAACAGCCTTAGCGAAAGGGTTCTTGAAGGGAAAGATGTAACTCTATGAGATGAATTAACAGAACACAGAGCAGATTCTCAAGCTTCTTTCCAGTTTTGAGCGGAACATATTTCCTTTTTCAGCATAGCCCTCTATGGAGTCCAAATATCCTTTGCCAATTCCACAAGAACAGCCTTAGCGTAAGGCTTCTTGAAGGAAAGATGTAACTCTGTGAGATATATTAACAGAACACAGAGCAGATTCTCAGAAAGCTTCTTTCCAGTTTTGAGCGGAACATATTTCCTTTTTCAACATAGCCCTCTATGGGATTCCAAATATCCTTTGCCAATTCCACAAGAACAGCCTTAGCGAAGGCTTCTTGAAGGAAAGATGTAACTCTGTGAGATGAATTAACAGAACACAGAGCAGTTTTCAGAAAGCTTCTTTCTAGTTTTAACGGAAGATATTTCCTTTTTCACCATAGCCTCTGTGGGCTTCCAAATATCCTTTGCCAATTCCACAAGAACAGCCTTGAAAGGCTTCTTGAAGGAAAGATGTAACTCTGTGATATGAATTAACAGAACACAGAGCAGTTTCTCAAGCTACTTTCCAGTTTTGAGCGGAAGATATTTCCTTTTTCCATAGCCCTCTATGGGCTTCCAAATATCCTTTGCCAATTCCACAAGAACAGCCTTAGCGAAGGCTTCTTGAAGGAAAGATGTAACTCTGTGAGATGAATTAACAGAACACATTGCAGTTTCTCAGAAAGCTTCTTTCCAGTTTTGAACGAAAGATATTTCCTTTTTCAACATAGCCCTCTATGGGATTCAAATATCCTTTGCCAATTCCACAAGAACAGACTTAGCGAAAGGCTTCTTGAAGGGAAAGATGTAACTCTGTGAGATGAATTAACAGAACACAGAGCAGATTCTCAGAAAGCTTCTTTCCAGTTTTGAACGAAAGATATTTCCTTTTCACCATAGCCCTCTATGGACTTCCAAATATCCTTTGCCAATTCCACAAGAATAGACTTAGCGAAAGGCTTCTTGAAGGGAAAGATGTAACTCTGTGAGATGAATTAACAGAACACAGTGCAGTTTCTCAGAAAGCTTCTTTCAAATTTTGAGCGGAAGATATTTCCTTTTCACCATAGCCCTCTATGGGATTCCAAATATCCTTTGCCAATTCCAAAAGAACAGCCTTAGCGAAGGCTTCTTGAAGGAAAGATGTTACTCTGTGAGATGAATTAACAGAACACAGAGCACTTTATCAGAAAGCTTCTTTCCAGTTTTGAGCGGAAGATATTTCCTTTTTCAACACAGCCCTCTATGGGCTTCCAAATATCCTTTGCCAATTCCACAAGAACAGCCTTAGCGAAGGCTTCTTGAAGGAAAGATGTAACTCTGTGAGATGAATTAACAGAACACAGAGCAGTTTCTCAAGCTTCTTTCCAGTTTTGAGCGGAAGATATTTCCTTTTTCACCATAGGCCTCTATGGGCTTCCATATATCCGTTTGCCAATTCCACAAGAACAGCCTTAGCGAAAGGGTTCTTGAAGGAAAGATGTAACTCTGTGAGATGAATTAACAGAACACAGAGCAGATTCTCAAGCTTCTTTCCAGTTTTGAGCGGAACATATTTCCTTTTTCAACATAGCCCTCTATGGGACTCCAAATATCCTTTGCCAATTCCACAAGAACAGCCTTAGCGAAAGGCTTCTTGAAGGAAAGATGTAACTCTGTGAGATGAATTAACAGAACACAGAGCAGTTTCTCAGAAAGCTTCTTTCCAGTTTTGAAGAGAAGATATTTCCTTTTTCCATAGCCCTCTATGGACTTCCAAATATCCTTTGCCAATTCCACAAGAACAGCCTTAGCGAAAGGCTTCTTGAAGGGAAAGATGTAACTCTGTGAGATGAATTAACAGAACACAGAGCAGTTTCTCAGAAAGCTTCTTTCCAGTTTTGAAGCGGAAGATATTTCCTTTTCACCATAGCCCTCTATGGGATTCCAAATATCCTTTGCCAATTCCAAAAGAACAGCCTTAGCGAAAGGCTTCTTGAAGGAAAGATGTAACTCTGTGAGATGAATTAACAGAACACAGAGCACTTTCTCAGAAAGCTTCTTTCCAGTTTTGAACGGAACATATTTCCTTTTTCAACACAGCCCTCTATGGGCTTCCAAATATCCTTTGCCAATTCCACAAGAACAGCCTTAGCGAAGGCTTCTTGAAGGAAAGATGTAACTCTGTGAGATGAATTAACAGAACACAGAGCAGTTTCTCAGAAAGCTTCTTTCCAGTTTTGAGCGGAAGATATTTCCTTTTCACCATTGCCTCTATGGGCTTCCATATATCCTTTGCCAATTCCACAAGAACAGCCTTAGCGAAAGGGTTCTTGAAGGAAAGATGTAACTCTGTGAGATGAATTAACAGAACACAGAGCAGATTCTCAGAAAGCTTCTTTCCAGTTTTGAACGGAACATATTTCCTTTTTCAACATAGCCCTCTATGGGATTCCAAATATCCTTTGCCAATTCCACAAGAACAGCCTTAGCGAAAGGCTTCTTGAAGGGAAAGATGTAACTCTGTGAGATGAATTAACAGAACACAGAGCAGTTTCTCAGACAGCTTCTTTACAGTTTTGAAGCGGAAGTTATTTCCTTATTCACCATAGCCCTCTATGGGCTTCCAAATATCCTTTGCCAATTCCACAAGAACAGACTTAGCGAAAGGCTTCTTGAAGGAAAGATGTAACTCTGTGAGATGAATTAACAGAACACAGAGCAGTTTCAGAAAGCTTCTTTCCAATTTTGAACGGAAGATATTTCCTTTTCCATAGCCCTCTATGGGCTTTCAAATATCCTTTGCCAATTCCACAAGAAGAGCCTTAGCGAAAGGCTTCTTGAAGGAAAGATGTAACTCTGTGAGATGAATTAACAGAACACAGAGCAGTTTGTCAGAAAGTTTCTTTCCAGTTTTGAACGGAAGATATTTCCTTTTTCACCATAGCCCTCTATGGGCTTCCAAATATCCTTGCCAATTCCACAAGAACAGCCTTAACGAAAGGCTTCTTGAAGGAAAGATGTAACTCTCTGAGATGAATTAACAGAACACAGAGCAGTTTCTCAGAAAGCTTCTTTCCACTTTTGAACGGAAGATATTTCCTTTTTCACCATAGCCCTCTATGGGATTCCAAATATCCCTTTGCCAATTCCACAAGAAAAGCCTTAGCGAAAGGCTTCTTAAAGGGAAAGATCTAACTCTGTGACATGAATTAACAGAACACAGAGCAGTTTCTCAGACATCTTCTTTCCAGTTTTGAACGGAAGATATTTCCTTATTCACCATAGCCCTCTATGGGCTTCCAAATATCCCTTTGCCAGTTCCACAAGAACAGCCTTAGCGAAAGACTTCTTGACGGGAAAGATGTAACTCTGTGAGATGAATTAACAGAACACAGAGCAGTTTCTCAGAAAGCTTCTTTGCAGTTTTGAACGGAAGATATTTCCTTTTTCACCATAGCCCTCTATGGGCTTCCAAATATCCCTTTGCCAATTCCACAAGAACAGCCTTAGCGAAAGTCTTCTTGAAGGGAAAGATGTAACTCTGTGAGATGAATTAACAGAACACAGAGTAGTTTCTCAGAAAGCTTCTTTACAGTTTTGAACGGAAGATACTTCCTTTTTCACCATAGCCCTCTATGGGCTTCCAAATATCCCTTTGCCAATTCCACAAGAACAGCCTTAGCGAAAGTCTTCTTGAAGGGAAAGATGTAACTCTGTGAGATGAATTAACAGAACACAGAGCAGTTTCTCAGAAAGCTTCTTTACAGTTTTGAACGGAAGATATTTCCTTTTCACCATAGCCTCTATGGGCTTCCAAATATCCCTTTGCTAATTCCACAAGAACAGCCTTAGCGAAGGCTTCTTGAAGTGAAAGACGTAACTCTGTGAGATGAATTAACAGAACACAGAGCAGTTTCTCAGAAAGCTTCTTTCCAGTTTTGAGCGGAAGATATTTCCTTTTCACCATAGCCCTCTATGGGCTTCCAAATATCCTTTGCCAGTTCCACAAGAACAGCCTTAGCGAAAGGTTTCTTGAAGGGAGATGTAACTCTGTGACATGAATTAACAGAACACAGAGCAGTTTCTCAAAAAGCTTCTTTCCAGTTTTGAGCGGAAGATATTTCCTTTTCACCATAGCCCTCTATGGGCTTCCAAATATCCTTTGCCAATTCCACAAGAACAGCCTTAGCGAAAGGCTTCTTGAAGGGAAAGATGTAACTCTGTGAGATAAATTAACAGAACACAGAGCAGTTTCTCAGAAAGCTTCTTTCCAGTTTTGAACGGAAGATATTTCCTTATTCACCATAGCCCTCTATGGGCTTCCAAATATCCCTTTGCCAGTTCCACAAGAACAGCCTTAGCGAAAGGCTTCTTGAAGAGAAAGATGTAACTCTGTGAGATGAATTAACAGAACACAGAGCAGTTTCTCAGAAAGCTTCTTTCCAGTTTTGAACGGAAGATATTTCCTTTTTCACCCTAGCCCTCTATGGGATTCCAAATATCCCTTTGTCAATTCCAGAAGAACAGCCTTAGCGAAGGCTTCTTGAAGGAAAGATGTAACTCTGTGAGATGAATTAACAGAACACAGAGCAGTTTCTCAGACAGCTTCTTTCCAGTTTTGAGCGGAAGATATTTCCTTATTCACCATAGCCCTCTATGGGTTCCAAATATCCTTTGCCAGTTCCACAAGAACAGCCTTATCGAAAGGCTTCTTGAAGGGAAAGGTGTAACTCTGTGAGATCAATTAACAGAACACAGAGCAGTTTCTCAGAAAGCTTCTTTCCAGTTTTGAACCGAAGATATTTCCTTTTTCACCATAGACCTCTAGGGGCTTCCAAATATCCCTTTGCCAATTCCACAAGAACAGCCTTAGCGAAACGCTTCTTGAAGGGATAGTTGTAACTCTGTGAGATGAATTAACAGAACACAGAGCAGTTTCTCAGAAAGCTTCTTTCCAGTTTTGAACGGAAGATATTTCCTTTTTCACCATAGCCCTCTATGGGCTTCCAAATTCCCCTTTGCCTATTCCACAAGAACAGCCTTAACGAAAGGCTTCTTGAAGGGAAAGATGTAACTCTGTGAGATGAATTAACAGAACACAGAGCAGTTTCTCAGAAAGCTTCTTTCCAGTTTTGAAGGGAAGATATTTCCTTTTTCACCATAGCCCTCTATGGGCTTCCAAATATCCCTTTGCCAATTCCACAAGAAGAGCCTTAACGAAAGGCTTCTTGAAGGGAAAGATGTAACTCTGTGAGATGAATTAACAGAACACAGAGCAGTTTCTCAGAAAGCTTCTTTCTAGTTTTGAACGGAAGATATTTCCTTTTTCACCATAGCCCTCTATGGGCTTCCAAATTCCTTTGCCTATTCCACAAGAACAGCCTTAACGAAAGGCTTCTTGAAGGGAAAGATGTAACTCTGTGAGATGAATTAACAGAACACAGAGCAGTTTCTCAAGCTTCTTTCCAGTTTTGAAGGAAGATATTTCCTTTTCACCATAGCCCTCTATGGGCTTCCAAATATCCTTTTCCAATTCCACAAGAAGAGCCTTAACGAAAGGCTTCTTGAAGGGAAAGATGTAACTCTGTGAGATGAATTAACAGAACACAGAGCAGTTTCTCAGAAAGCTTCTTTCTAGTTTTGAAGCGGAAGATATTTCCTTTTCACCATAGCACTCTATGGGCTTCCAAATATCCTTTGCCAATTCCACAAGAAGAGCCTTAGCGAAAGGCTTTGAAGGGAAAGATGTAACTCTGTGAGATGAATTAACAGAACACAGAGCAGTTTCTCAAAAGCTTCTTTCCAGTTTAGAACGGAAGATATTTCCTTTTTCACCATAGCCCTCTAAGGGCTTCCAAATATCCTTTGCCAATTCCACAAGAACAGTCTTAGCGAAAGGCTTCTTGAAGGAAAGATGTAACTCTGTGAGATGAATTAACAGAACACAGAGCAGTTTCTCAGAAAGCTTCTTTCCAGTTTTGAGCGGAAGATATTTCCTTTTTCACCATAGCCCTCTATGGGCTTCCAAATATCCCTTTGCCAATTCCACAAGAACAGCCTGAGCGAAAGGCTTCTTGAAGGGAAAGATGTAACTCTGTGAGATGAATTAACAGAACACAGAGCAGTTTGTCAGAAAGCTTCTTTCCAGTTTTGAACGGAAGATATTTCCTTTTTCACCATTGCCCTCTATGGGCTTCCAAATATCCCTTTGCCAATTCCACAAGAACAGCCTTAGCGAAAGGCTTCTTGAAGGGAAAGATGTAACTCTGTGAGATGAATTAACAGAACACAGAGCAGTTTCTCAGACAGCTTCTTTCCAGTTTTGAACGGAAGATATTTCCTTTTTCACCATAGCCCTCTATAGGCTTCCAAATATCCCTTTGCCAATTCCACAAGAACAGCCTTAGCGAAAAGGCTGTGAAGGAAAGATGTAACTCTGTGAGATGAATTAACAGAACACAGAGCAGATTCTCAGAAAGCTTCTTTCCAGTTTTGAACGGAACATATTTCCTTTTTCAACATAGCCCTCTATGGGAGTCCAAATATCCCTTTACCAATTCCACAAGAACAGCCTTAGCGAAGGCTTCTTGAAGGAAAGATGTAACTCTGTGAGATGAATTAACAGAACACAGAGCAGTTTTTCAGAAAGCTTCTTTCTAGTTTTGAGCGGAAGATATTTCCTTTTTCCATAGCCTCTATGGGCTTCCAAATATCCTTTGCCAATTAAACAAGAACAGCCTTAGCGAAAGGCTTCTTGAAGGGAAAGATGTAACTCTGTGAGATGAATTAACAGAACACATTGCAGTTTCTCAGAAAGCTTCTTTCCAGTTTTGAACGGAAGATATTTCCTTTTTCACCATAGTCCTCTATGGGCTTCCAAATATCCCTTTGCCAATTCCACAAGAACAGCCTTAGCGAAAGGCTTCTTGAAGGGAAACATGTAACTCTGTGAGATGAATTAACAGAACACAGAGCAGTTTCTCAGAAAGCTTCTTTGCAGTTTTGAACGGAAGATATTTCCTTTTTCACCATAGCCCTCTATGGGCTTCCAAATATCCCTTTGCCAATTCCACAAGAACAGCCTTAGCGAAAGTATTCTTGAAGGGAAAGATGTAACTCTGTGAGATGAATTAACAGAACACAGAGCAGATTCTCAGAAAGCTTCTTTCCAGTTTTGAACGGAACATATTTCCTTTTTCAACATAGCCCTCTCTGGGAGTCCAAATATCCCTTTGCCAATTCCACAAGAACAGCCTTAGCGAAAGGCTTCTTGAAGGGAAAGATGTAACTCTGTGAGATGAATTAACAGAACACAGAGCAGTTTCTCAGAAAGCTTCTTTCCAGTTTTGAACAGAAGATATTTCCTTTTTCCAGAGCCCTCTATGGGCTTCCAAATATCCCTTTGCCAATTCCACAAGAACAGCCTTAGCGAAAGGCTTCTTGAAGGGAAAGATGTAACTCTGTGAGATGAATTAACAGAACACAGAGCAGTTTCTCAGAAAGCTTCTTTCCAGTTTTGAACGAAAGATATTTCCTTTTTCACCATAGCCCTCTATGGGATTCCAAATATCCCTTTGCCAATTCCAAAAGAACAGCCTTAGCGAAAGGCTTCTTGAAGGGAAAGATGTAACTCTGTGAGATGAATTAACAGAACACAGAGCACTTTCTCAGAAAGCTTCTTTCCAGTTTTGAACGGAAGATATTTCCTTTTTCAACACAGCCCTCTATGGGCTTCCAAATATCCCTTTGCCAATTCCACAAGAACAGCCTTAGCGAAAGGGTTCTTGAAGGGAAAGATGTAACTCTGTGAGATGAATTAACAGAACACAAAGCAGATTCTCAGAAAGCTTCTTTCCAGTTTTGAACGGAACATATTTCCTTTTTCAACATAGCCCTCTATGGGAGTCCAAATATCCCTTTGCCAATTCCACAAGAACAGCCTTAGCTAAAGGCTTCTTGAAGGGAAAGATGTAACTCTGTGAGATGAATTAACAGAACACAGAGCAGTTTCTCAGACAGCTTCTTTACAGTTTTGAACGGAAGATATTTCCTTATTCACCATAGCCCTCTATGGGCTTCCAAATATCCTTTGCCAATTCCACAAGAACAGCCTTAGCGAAGGCTTCTTGAAGGAAAGATGTAACTCCGTGATATGAATTAACAGAACACAGAGCAGTTTCTCAGAAAGCTTCTTTCCAATTTTGAACGGAAGATATTTCCTTTTTCACCATAGCCCTCTATGGGCTTCCAAATATCCTTTGCCAATTCCACAAAAGAGCCTTAGCGAAAGGCTTCTTGAAGGAAAGATGTAACTCTGTGAGATGAATTAACAGAACACAGAGCAGTTTGTCAGAAAGGTTCTTTCCAGTTTTGAACGGAAGATATTTCCTTTTTCACCATAGCCCTCTATGGGCTTCCAAATATCCCTTTGCCAATTCCACAAGAACAGCCTTAACGAAAGGCTTCTTGAAGGGAAAGATGTAACTCTGTGAGATGAATTAACAGAACACAGAGCAGTTTCTCAGAAAGCTTCTTTCCAGTTTTGAACGGAAGATATTTCCTTTTTCACCATAGCCCTCTATGGGATTCCAAATATCCCTTTGCCAATTACACAAGAACAGCCTTAGCGAAAGGCTTCTTGAAGGGAAAGATGTAACTCTGTGACATGAATTAACAGAACACAGAGCAGTTTCTCAGACAGCTTCTTTCCGGTTTTGAATGGAAGATATTTCCTTATTCACCATAGCCCTCTATGGGATTCCAAATATCCCTTTGCCAGTTCCACAAGAACAGCCTTAGCGAAAGGCTTCTTGAAGGGAAAGATGTAACTCTGTGAGATGAATTAACAGAACACAGAGCAGTTTCTCAGAAAGCTTCTTTCCAGTTTTGAACGGAAGATATTTCCTTTTTCACCATAGCCCTCTATGGGCTTCCATGTATCCCTTTGCCAATTCCACAAGAACAGCCTTAGTGAAACGCTCTTTGAAGGGAAAGATGTAACTCTGTGAGATGAATTAACAGAACACAGAGCAGTTTCTCAGAAAGCTTCTTTCCAGTTTTGAACGGAAGATATTTCCTTTTTCACCATAGCCCTCTATGGGCTTCCAAATATCCTTTGCTAATTCCACAAGAACAGCCTTAGCGAAGGCTTCTTGAAGGGAAAGATGTAACTCTGTGAGATGAATTAACAGAACACAGAGCAGTTTCTCAGAAAGCTTCTTTCCAGTTTTGAACGGAAGATAATTCCTTATTCACCATAGCCCTCTATGGGCTTCCAAATATCCCTTTGCCAATTCCACAAGAACAGCCTTAGCGAAAGGCTTCTTGAAGGGAAAGATGTAACTCTGTGAGATGAATTAACAGAACACAGAGCAGATTCTCAAGCTTCTTTCCAGTTTTGAACGGAACATATTTCCTTTTTCAACATAGCCCTCTATGGGAGTCCAAATATCCCTTTGCCAATTCCACAAGAACAGCCTTAGCGAAAGGCTTCTTGAAGGGAAAGATGTAACTCTGTGAGATGAATTAACAGAACACAGAGCAGTTTTTCAGAAAGCTTCTTTCTAGTTTTGAACGGAAGATATTTCCTTTTTCCATAGCCCTCTATGGGCTTCCAAATATCCCTTTGCCAATTCCACAAGAACAGCCTTAGCGAAAGGCTTCTTGAAGGGAAAGATGTAACTCTGTGAGATGAATTAACAGAACACATTGCAGTTTCTCAGAAAGCTTCTTTCCAGTTTTGAACGGAAGATATTTCCTTTTTCACCATAGTCCTCTATGGGCTTCCAAATATCCCTTTGCCAATTCCACAAGAACAGCCTTAGCGAAAGGCTTCTTGAAGGGAAAGATGTAACTCTGTGAGATGAATTAACAGAACACAGAGCAGTTTCTCAGAAAGCTTCTTTCCAGTTTTGAACGGAAGATATTTCCTTTTTCACCATAGCCCTCTATGGGCTTCCAAATATCCCTTTGCCAATTCACAAGAACAGCCTTAGCGAAAGTCTTCTTGAAGGGAAAGATGTAACTCTGTGAGATGAATTAACAGAACACAGAGCAGTTTCTCAAAAAACTTCTTTACAGTTTTGAACCCAAGATATTTCCTTTTTCACCATAGCCCTCTATGGGCTTCCAAATATCACTTTGCCAATCCACAAGAACAGCCTTAGCGAAAGGCTTCTTGAAGGAAAGATGTAACTCTGTGAGATGAATTAACAGAACACAGAGCAGTTTCTCAGAAAGCTTCTTTCCAGTTTTGAACGGAAGATATTTCCTTTTTCACCATAGCCCTCTATGGGCTTCCAAATATCCCTTTGCCAATTCCACAAGAACAGCCTTAGCGAAAGGCTTCTTGAAGGAAAGATGTAACTCTGTGAGATGAATTAACAGAACACAGAGCAGTTTCTCAGAATGCTTCTTTCCAGTTTTGAACGGAAGATATTTCCTTTTTCACCATAGCCCTCTATGGGCTTCCAAATTCCCTTTGCCAATTCCACAAGAACAGCCTTAACGAAGGCTTCTTGAAGGAAAGATGTAACTCTGTGAGATGAATTAACAGAACACAGAGCAGTTTCTCAGAAAGCTTCTTTCCAGTTTTGAACGGAAGATATTTCCTTTTTCACCATAGCCTCTATGGGCTTCCAAATATCCTTTGCCAATTCCACAAGAAGAGCCTTAGCGAAAGGCTTCTTGAAGGAAAGATGTAACTCTGTGAGATGAATTAACAGAACACAGAGCAGTTTCTCAGAAAGCTTCTTTCCAGTTTTGAAGCGGAAGATATTTCCTTTTTCACCATAGCCCTCTATGGGATTCCAAATATCCTTTGCCAATTCACAAGAACAGCCTTAGCGAAGGCTTCTTGAAGGAAAGATGTAACTCTGTGACATGAATTAACAGAACACAGAGCAGTTTCTCAGACAGCTTCTTTCCAGTTTTGAATGGAAGATATTTCCTTTTCACCATAGCCCTCTATGGGATTCCAAATATCCTTTGCCAATTCCACAAGAACAGCCTTAGCGAAAGGCTTCTTGAAGGGAAAGATGTAACTCTGTGAGATGTATTAACAGAACACAGAGGAGTTTCTCAGAAAGCTTCTTTCCAGTTTTGAACGGAAGATATTTCCTTTTCACCATAGCCCTCTATGGGCTTCCAAATATCCTTTGCCAATTCCACAAGAACAGCCTTAGTGAAACGCTCTTTGAAGGGAAAGATGTAACTCTGTGAGATGAATTAACAGAACACAGAGCAGTTTCTCAGAAAGCTTCTTTCCAGTTTTGAACGGAAGATATTTCCTTTTTCACCCTAGCCCTCTATGGGCTTCCAAATATCCTTTGCCAATTCCACAAGAACAGCCTTAGCGAAAGGCTTCTTGAAGGAAAAGATGTAACTCTGTGAGATGAATTAACAGAACACAGAGCAGTTTCTCAGAAAGCTTCTTTCCAGTTTTGAACGGAAGATAATTCCTTTTTCACCATAGCCCTCTATGGGCTTCCAAATATCCCTTTGCCAATTCCACAAGAACAGCCTTAGCGAAAGGCTTCTTGAAGGGAAAGATGTAACTCTGTGAGATGAATTAACAGAACACAGAGCAGATTCTCAGAAAGCTTCTTTCCAGTTTTGAACGGAACATATTTCCTTTTTCAACATAGCCCTCTATGGGAGTCCAAATATCCCTTTACCAATTCCACAAGAACAGCCTTAGCGAAAGGCTTCTTGAAGGGAAAGATGTAACTCTGTGAGATGAATTAACAGAACACAGAGCAGTTTTTCAGAAAGCTTCTTTCTAGTTTTGAACGGAAGATATTTCCTTTTTCCATAGCCCTCTATGGGCTTCCAAATATCCCTTTGCCAATTAAAGAAGATCAGCCTTAGCGAAAGGCTTCTTGAAGGGAAAGATGTAACTCTGTGAGATGAATTAACAGAACACAGAGCAGTTTCTCAAAAAACTTCTTTCCAGTTTTGAACCCAAGATATTTCCTTTTTCACCATAGCCCTCTATGGGCTTCCAAATATCACTTTGCGAAATCCACAAGAACAGCCTTAGCGAAAGGCTTCTTGAAGGAGAAAGATGTAACTCTGTGAGATGAATTAACAGAACACAGAGCAGTTTCTCAGAAAGCTTCTTTCCAGTTTTGAACGGAAGATATTTCCTTTTTCACCGTAGCCCTCTATGGGATTCCAAATATCCCTTTGCCAATTCCACAAGAACAGCCTTAGCGAAAGGCTTCTTGAAGGGAAAGATGTAACTCTGTGAGATGAATTAACAGAACACAGAGCAGTTTCTCAGAATGCTTCTTTCCAGTTTTGAAGCGGAAGATATTTCCTTTTTCACCATAGCCCTCTATGGGCTTCCAAATTCCCTTGCCAATTCCACAAGAACAGCCTTAACGAAAGGCTTCTTGAAGGAAAGATGTAACTCTGTGAGATGAATTAACAGAACACAGAGCAGTTTCTCAGAAAGCTTCTTTCCATTTTGAGCGGAAGATATTTCCTTTTTCACCATAGCCCTCTATGGGCTTCCAAATATCCTTTGCCAATTCCACAAGAAGAGCCTTAGCGAAAGGCTTCTTGAAGGAAAGATGTAACTCTGTGAGATGAATTAACAGAACACAGAGCAGTTTCTCAGAAAGCTTCTTTCCAGTTTTGAACGGAAGATATTTCCTTTTTCACCATAGTCCTCTATGGGCTTCCAAATATCCCTTTGCCAATTCCACAAGAACAGCCTTAGCGAAAGGCTTCTTGAAGGGAAAGATGTAACCCTGTGAGATGAATTAACAGAACACAGAGCAGTTTCTCAGAAAGCTTCTTTCCAGTTTTGAACGGAAGATATTTCCTTTTTCACCATAGCCCTCTATGGGCTTCCAAATATCCCTTTGCCAATTCCACAAGAACAGCCTTAGCGAAAGTCTTCTTGAAGGGAAAGATGTAACTCTGTGAGATGAATTAACAGAACACAGAGCAGTTTCTCAAAAAACTTCTTTACAGTTTTGAACCCAAGATATTTCCTTTTTCACCATAGCCCTCTATGGGCTTCCAAATATCACTTTGCGAAATCCACAAGAACAGCCTTAGCGAAAGGCTTCTTGAAGGGAAAGATGTAACTCTGTGAGATGAATTAACAGAACACAGAGCAGTTTCTCAAGCTTCTTTCCAGTTTTGAACGGAAGATATTTCCTTTTTCCATAGCCCTCTATGGGTTCCAAATATCCCTTTGCCAATTCCACAAGAACAGCCTTAGCGAAGGCTTCTTGAAGGAAAGATGTAACTCTGTGAGATGAATTAACAGAACACAGAGCAGTTTCTCAGAATGCTTCTTTCCAGTTTTGAACGGAAGATATTTCCTTTTTCACCATAGCCCTCTATGGGCTTCCAAATTCCCCTTTGCCAATTCCACAAGAACAGCCTTAACGAAAGGCTTCTTGAAGGGAAAGATGTAACTCTGTGAGATGAATTAACAGAACACAGAGCAGTTTCTCAGAAAGCTTCTTTCCATTTTTGAACGGAAGATATTTCCTTTTTCACCATAGCCCTCTATGGGCTTCCAAATATCCCTTTGCCAATTCCACAAGAAGAGCCTTAGCGAAAGGCTTCTTGAAGGGAAAGATGTAACTCTGTGAGATGAATTAACAGAACACAGAGCAGTTTCTCAGAAAGCTTCTTTCCAGTTTTGAACGGAAGATATTTCCTTTTTCACCATAGCCCTCTATGGGATTCCAAATATCCCTTTGCCAATTCCACAAGAACAGCCTTAGCGAAAGGCTTCTTGAAGGGAAAGATGTAACTCTGTGACATGAATTAACAGAACACAGAGCAGTTTCTCAGACAGCTTCTTTCCAGTTTTGAATGGAAGATATTTCCTTATTCACCATAGCCCTCTATGGGATTCCAAATATCCCTTTGCCAGTTCCACAAGAACAGCCTTAGCGAAAGGCTTCTTGAAGGGAAAGATGTAACTCTGTGAGATGAATTAACAGAACACAGAGCAGTTTCTCAGAAAGCTTCTTTCCAGTTTTGAACGGAAGATATTTCCTTTTTCACCATAGCCCTCTATGGGCTTCCATGTATCCCTTTGCCAATTCCACAAGAACAGCCTTAGTGAAAGGCTTCTTGAAGGGAAAGATGTAACTCTGTGAGATGAATTAACAGAACACAGAGCAGTTTCTCAGAAAGCTTCTTTCCAGTTTTGAACGGAAGATATTTCCTTTTTCACCCTAGCCCTCTATGGGCTTCCAAATATCCCTTTGCGAATTCCACAAGAACAGCCTTAGCGAAAGGCTTCTTGAAGGGAAAGATGTAACTCTGTGAGATGAATTAACAGAACACAGAGCAGTTTCTCAGAAAGCTTCTTTCCAGTTTTGAACGGAAGATAATTCCTTATTCACCATAGCCCTCTATGGGCTTCCAAATATCCCTTTGCCAATTCCACAAGAACAGCCTTAGCGAAAGGCTTCTTGAAGGGAAAGATGTAACTCTGTGAGATGAATTAACAGAACACAGAGCAGATTCTCAGAAAGCTTCTTTCCAGTTTTGAACGGAACATATTTCCTTTTTCAACATAGCCCTCTATGGGAGTCCAAATATCCCTTTACCAATTCCACAAGAACAGCCTTAGCGAAAGGCTTCTTGAAGGGAAAGATGTAACTCTGTGAGATGAATTAACAGAACACAGAGCAGTTTTTCAGAAAACTTCTTTCTAGTTTTGAACGGAAGATATTTCCTTTTTCCATAGCCCTCTATGGGCTTCCAAATATCCCTTTGCCAATTAAAGAAGATCAGCCTTAGCGAAAGGCTTCTTGAAGGGAAAGATGTAACTCTGTGAGATGAATTAACAGAACACAGAGCAGTTTCTCAAAAAACTTCTTTACAGTTTTGAACCCAAGATATTTCCTTTTTCACCATAGCCCTCTATGGGCTTCCAAATATCACTTTGCGAAATCCACGAGAACAGCCTTAGCGAAAGGCTTCTTGAAGGGAAAGATGTAACTCTGTGAGATGAATTAACAGAACACAGAGCAGTTTCTCAGAAAGCTTCTTTCCAGTTTTGAACGGAAGATATTTCCTTTTTCACCGTAGCCCTCTATGGGATTCCAAATATCCCTTTGCCAATTCCACAAGAACAGCCTTAGCGAAAGGCTTCTTGAAGGGAAAGATGTAACTCTGTGAGATGAATTAACAGAACACAGAGCAGTTTCTCAGAATGCTTCTTTCCAGTTTTGAACGGAAGATATTTCCTTTTTCACCATAGCCCTCTATGGGCTTCCAAATTCCCCTTTGCCAATTCCACAAGAACAGCCTTAACGAAAGGCTTCTTGAAGGGAAAGATGTAACTCTGTGAGATGAATTAACAGAACACAGAGCAGTTTCTCAGAAAGCTTCTTTCCATTTTTGAACGGAAGATATTTCCTTTTTCACCATAGCCCTCTATGGGCTTCCAAATATCCCTTTGCCAATTCCACAAGAAGAGCCTTAGCGAAAGGCTTCTTGAAGGGAAAGATGTAACTCTGTGAGATGAATTAACAGAACACAGAGCAGTTTCTCAGAAAGCTTCTTTCCAGTTTTGAACGGAAGATATTTCCTTTTTCACTATACCTCTCTATGGGCTTCCAAATATCCCTTTGCCAATTCCACAAGAACAGCCTTAGCGAAAGGCTTCTTGAAGGGAAAGATGTAACTCTGTGAGATGAATTAACAGAACACAGAGCAGTTTCTCAGAAAGCTTCTTTCCAGTTTTGAACGGAAGATACTTCCTTTTTCACCATAGCCCTCTATGGGCTTCCAAATATCCCTTTGCCAATTCCACAAGAACAGCCTGAGCGAAAGGCTTCTTGAAGGGAAAGATGTAACTCTGTGAGATGAATTAACAGAACACAGAGCAGTTTCTCAGAAAGCTTCTTTCCAGTTTTGAACGTAAGATATTTCCTTTTTCACCATTGCCCTCTATGGGCTTCCAAATATCCCTTTGCCAATTCCACAAGAACAGCCTTAGCGAAAGGCTTCTTGAAGGGAAAGATGTAACTCTGTGAGATGAATTAACAGAACACAGAGCAGTTTCTCAGACAGCTTCTTTCCAATTTTGAACGGAAGATATTTCCTTTTTCACCATAGCCCTCTATGGGCTTCCAAATATCCCTTTGCCAATTCCACAAGAAGAGCCTTAGCGAAAGGCTTCTTGAAGGGAAAGATGTAACTCTGTGAGATGAATTAACAGAACACAGAGCAGATTCTCAGAAAGCTTCTTTCCAGTTTTGAACGGAACCTATTTCCTTTTTCAACATAGCCCTCTATGGGAGTCCAAATATCCCTTTACCAATTCCACAAGAACAGCCTTAGCGAAAGGCTTCTTGAAGGGAAAGATGTAACTCTGTGAGATGAATTAACAGAACACAGAGCAGTTTTTCAGAAAGCTTCTTTCTAGTTTTGAACGGAAGATATTTCCTTTTTCCATAGCCCTCTATGGGCTTCCAAATATCCCTTTGCCAATTAAACAAGAACAGCCTAAGCGAAAGGCTTCTTGAAGGGAAAGATGTAACTCTGTGAGATGAATTAACAGAACACATTGCAGTTTCTCAGAAAGCTTCTTTCCAGTTTTGAACGGAAGATATTTCCTTTTTCACCATAGTCCTCTATGGGCTTCCAAATATCCCTTTGCCAATTCCACAAGAACAGCCTTAGCGAAAGGCTTCTTGAAGGGAAAGATGTAACTCTGTGAGATGAATTAACAGAACACAGAGCAGTTTCTCAGAAAGCTTCTTTGCAGTTTTGAACGGAAGATATTTCCTTTTTCACCATAGCCCTCTATGGGCTTCCAAATATCCCTTTGCCAATTCCACAAGAACAGCCTTAGCGAAAGTCTTCTTGAAGGGAAAGATGTAACTCTGTGAGATGAATTAACAGAACACAGAGCAGATTCTCAGAAAGCTTCTTTCCAGTTTTGAACGGAACATATTTCCTTTTTCAACATAGCCCTCTATGGGAGTCCAAATATCCCTTTGCCAATTCCACAAGAACAGCCTTAGCGAAAGGCTTCTTGAAGGGAAAGATGTAACTCTGTGAGATGAATTAACAGAACACAGAGCAGTTTCTCAGAAAGCTTCTTTCCAGTTTTGAACAGAAGATATTTCCTTTTTCCATAGCCCTCTATGGACTTCCAAATATCCCTTTGCCAATTCCACAAGAACAGCCTTAGCGAAAGGCTTGAAGGAAAGATGTAACTCTGTGAGATGAATTAACAGAACACAGAGCAGTTTCTCAGAAAGCTTCTTTCCAGTTTTGAACGAAAGATATTTCCTTTTTCACCATAGCCCTCTATGGGATTCCAAATATCCCATTGCCAATTCCACAAGAACAGCCTTAGCGAAAGGCTTCTTGAAGGGAAAGATGTAACTCTGTGAGATGAATTAACAGAACACAGAGCAGTTTCTCAGAAAGCTTCTTTCCAGTTTTGAACGGAAGATATTTCCTTTTTCAACACAGCCCTCTATGGGCTTCCAAATATCCCTTTGCCAATTCCACAAGAACAGCCTTAGCGAAAGGCTTCTTGAAGGGAAAGATGTAACTCTGTGAGATGAATTAACAGAACACAGAGCAGTTTGTCAGAAAGCTTCTTTCCAGTTTTGAACGGAAGATATTTCCTTTTTCACCATAGCCCTCTATGGGCTTCCAAATATCCCTTTGCCAATTCCACAAGAACAGCCTTAACGAAAGGCTTCTTGAAGGGAAAGATGTAACTCTGTGAGATGAATTAACAGAACACAGAGCAGTTTCTCAAAAAGCTTCTTTCCAGTTTTGAACGGAAGATATTTCCTTTTTCACCATAGCCCTCTATGGGATTCCAAATATCCCTTTGCCAATTCCACAAGAACAGCCTTAGCGAAAGGCTTCTTGAAGGGAAAGATGTAACTCTGTGACATGAATTAACAGAACACAGAGCAGTTTCTCAGACAGCTTCTTTCCAGTTTTGAATGGAAGATATTTCCTTATTCACCATAGCCCTCTATGGGATTCCAAATATCCCTTTGCCAGTTCCACAAGAACAGCCTTAGCGAAAGGCTTCTTGAAGGGAAAGATGTAACTCTGTGAGATGAATTAACAGAACACAGAGCAGTTTCTCAGAAAGCTTCTTTCCAGTTTTGAACGGAAGATACTTCCTTTTTCACCATAGCCCTCTATGGGCTTCCAAATATCCCTTTGCCAATTCCACAAGAACAGCCTTAGCGAAAGGCTTCTTGAAGGGAAAGATGTAACTCTGTGAGATGAATTAACAGAACACAGAGCAGTTTCTCAGAAAGCTTCTTTCCAGTTTTGAACGGAAGATATTTCCTTTTTCACCATAGCCTTCTATGGGCTTCCATGTATCCCTTTGCCAATTCCACAAGAACAGCCTTAGCGAAAGGCTTCTTGAAGGGAAAGATGTAACTCTGTGAGATGAATTAACAGAACACAGAGCAGTTTCTCAGAAAGCTTCTTTCCGGTTTTGAACGGAAGATATTTCCTTTTTCACCCTAGCCCTCTATGGGCTTCCAAATATCCCTTTGCCAATTCCACAAGAACAGCCTTTATGAAGGCTTCTTGAAGGAAAGATGTAACTCTGTGAGATGAATTAACAGAAGACAGAGCAGTTTCTCAGAAAGCTTCTTTCCAGTTTTGAACGGAAGATATTTCCTTTTCACCATAGCCCTGTATGTTCTTCAAATATCCTTTGCTAATTCCACAAGAAGAGCCTTAGCGAAAGTCTTCTTGAAGGGAAAAATGTAACTCTGTGAGATGAATTAACAGAACACAGAGCAGTTTGTCAGAAAGCTTCTTTCCAGTTTTGAACCCAAGATATTTCCTTTTTCACCATAGCCCTCTATGGACTTCCAAATATCCTTGCCAATTCCACAAGAAGAGCCTTAGCGAAAGGCTTTTGAAGGAAAGATGTAACTCTGTGACATGAATTAACAGAACACAGAGCAGTTCTCAGAAAGCTTCTTTCCAGTTTTGAACAGAAGATATTTCCTTTTCACCATAGCCCTCTGTGGGCTTCCAAATATCCTTTGCTAATTCCACAAGAAGAGCCTTAGCGAAAGGCTTGAAG
>JAKFHT010004753.1:0-122795 GCA_023783455.1 Erythrocebus patas
TGAGCCGGTCTGGTCCGGTTTGAGCCTGTCAAAACCGGTTGGAAGCGGTCTGGGCGGTTTGAGTCGGTTTGAGCCGGTCAAAACCGGTTTGAGCGGTTTGAGCCGTCAAACCGGTTTGAGCCGGTCTGGTTTGAGCTGGTCAAAACAGGTTTGAGCCGGTTTGAGCCGGTCTGGTTTGAGCCGGTTTGAGCCGGTCAAACCGGTTTGAGCCGGTCTGGTCGGTTTGAGTCCGTTTGAGCCGGTCAAACCGGTTTGAGCCGGTCTGGTCGGTTTGAGTCCGTTTGAGCCGGTCAAAACCGGTTTGAGCCGGTCTGGTCTGGATTGAGCCGGTCAAACTGGTTTGAGCCGGTTTGAGCCGGTCAAAACCGGTTGGAAGCGGTCTGGGCCGGTTTGAGTCCGTTTGAGCCGGTCAAACCGGTTTGAGCCGGTCTGGCCTGGTTTGATCGGGTCAAAACCCGTATGAGTCCGGGTTAGAGCTGGTGAAACCGGTTTGAGATGTTCTGGTGCGGTTTGAGCCGGTTTGAGCCGGTCTGGTCTGGCGTGAGCCGGTTTTAGCCGGTCTGTTACAGTTTCAGTCCGGTTTGAGCGTTTCAAAACCGGTTTGAGCGGTTTGAGCCGGTCTGGTCCGGTTTGAGCCGGTCTGGTCCGGTTTGAGTCCGGTTTGAGCGGTCTAGTCGGTTTGAGTCTGGTTTGAGCCGGTTTGAGCCGGTCTGGTTTGAGTCCGTTTGAGCCCGTCAAAACCGGTTTGAGCGGTCTGGTCGGTTTGAGTCTGGTTTGAGCCAGTCAAAACAGGTTTGAGCCGGTCTGGTCTGGTTTGAGTCGGTTTGAGCCGGTCAAAACCGGTTTGAGCCGGTCTGGCCTGGTTTGATCTGGTCAAAACCTGTTTGACTCTGGTTTGAGCGGTCAAAACTGGTTTGAGCCAGTCTAGTCTGGTTTCAGTCCGGTTTGAGCCCGTCAAAACCGGTTTGAGATGGTCTGGTCGGTTTGAGTCCGCTTTTCAGCCGGTCAAAACCGGTTTGAGCCGGTCTGGTGCGGTTTGAGTCTGGTTTGAGCTGGTCTGGTCGGTTTGACCGGTTTGAGCCTCTCTGGCCCGGTTTGAGCTGGTCAAAACAGGTTTGAGCCTGTCTGGTCTGGTTTGAGCCGGTCAAAACTGGATTGAGCCGTTCTGGTCGGTTGTAGTCCGGTTTGAGGCGGTCAAAACCGGTTTCATCGGTCTGGTCGGTTGGAGCCTGTCAAAACCGGTTGGAAGCGGTCTGGGCGGTTTGAGTCCGTTTTCAGCGGTCAAAAGCGGTTTGAGCCGGTCTGGTTTGATCGGGTCAAAACCCGTATGAGTCGGTTAGAGCTGGTGAAAACCGGTTTGAGATGTTCTGGTGCGGTTTGAGCGGTTTGAGCGGTCTGGTCTGGCGTGAGCCGGTTTTAGCCGGTCTGTTACAGTTTCAGTCCGGTTTGAGCGTTTAAAACCGGTTTGAGCCGGTCTAGTCCGGTTTGAGTCCGTTTTCAGCCGGTCAAAAACGGTTTGAGCCGGTCTGGTGCGGTTTGAGTCTGGTTTGAGCCAGTCAAAACAGGTTTGAGCCGGTCTGGTCTGGTTTGAGTCCGGTTTGAGCTGGTCAAAACCGGTTTGAGCCGGTCTGGCCTGGTTTGATCTGGTCAAAACCCGTTTGACTCTGGTTTGAGCCGGTCAAAACTGGTTTGAGCCAGTCTAGTCTGGTTTCAGTCGGTTTGAGCCCGTCAAACCGGTTTGAGCCGGTCTGGTCGGTTAGAATCCAGTTTGAGCTGGTCAAAACAGGTTTGAGCCGGTCTGGTCTGGTTTGAGTCCGGTTTGAGCCGGTCAAAACCGGTTTGAGCCTCTCTGGCCCGGTTTGAGCTGGTCAAAACAGGTTTGAGCCGGTCTGGTCTGGTTTGAGCCGGTCAAAACTGGATTGAGCCGTTCTGGTCCGGTTGTAGTCCGGTTTGAGGCTGTCAAAACCGGTTTCATCCGGTCTGGTCCGGTTTGAGCCGTCTGGTCCGGTTTGAGCCTGTCAAAACCGGTTGGAAGCGGTCTGGGCGGTTTGAGTCCGGTTTGAGCTGGTCAAAACCGGTTTGAGCCGGTCTGGCCTGGTTTGATCGGGTCAAAACCCGTATGAGTCCGGTTAGAGCTGGTGAAAACCGGTTTGAGATGTTCTGGTGCGGTTTGAGCCGGTTTGAGCCGGTCTGGTCTGGCGTGAGCCGGTTTTAGCCGGTCTGTTACAGTTTCAGTCCGGTTTGAGCGTTTCAAAACCGGTTTGAGCCGGTCTAGTCCGGTTTGAGTCCGGTTTGAGCCAGTCAAAACAGGTTTGAGCCGGTCTGGTCTGGTTTGAGTCCGGTTTGAGCCGGTCAAAACCGGTTTGAGCCGGTCTGGCCTGGTTTGATCTGGTCAAAACCCGTTTGACTCTGGTTTGAGCCGGTCAAAACTGGTTTGAGCCGGTCTAGTCCGGTTTCAGTCCGGTTTGAGCCCGTCAAAACCGGTTTGAGATGGTCTGGTCCGGTTAGAATCCAGTTTGAGCTGGTCTGGTCCGGTTTGAGTCTGGTTTGAGCCAGTCAAAACAGGTTTCAGCCGGTCTGGTCCGGTTTGACCCGGTTTGAGCCTCTCTGGCCCGGTTTGAGCTGGTCAAAACAGGTTTGAGCCGGTCTGGTCTGGTTTGAGCCAGTCAAAACGGGTTTGAGACGGTCTGGTCTGGTTTTAGTCCGGTTTGAGCCAGTCAAAACCGGTTTCAGCCGGTCTGGTTCGGTTTGAGCCGGTCTGGTCCGGTTTGAGCCTGTCAAAACCGGTTGGAAGCGGTCTGGGCCGGTTTGAGTCCGGTTTGAGCCGGTCAAAACCGGTTTGAGCCGGTCTGGCCTGGTTTGATCGGGTCAAAACCCGTATGAGTCCGGGTTAGAGCTGGTGAAAACCGGTTTGAGATGTTCTGGTGCGGTTTGAGCCGGTTTGAGCCGGTCTGGTCTGGCGTGAGCCGGTTTTAGCCGGTCTGTTACAGTTTCAGTCCGGTTTGAGTCCGGTTTGAGCCGGTTTGAGCCGGTCTAGTCCGGTTTGAGTCCGTTTTCAGCCGGTCAAAACCGGTTTGAGCGGTCTGGTGCGGTTTGAGTCTGGTTTGAGCCAGTCAAAACAGGTTTGAGCCGGTCTGGTCTGGTTTGAGTCCGGTTTGAGCCGGTCAAAACCGGTTTGAGCCGGTCTGGCCTGGTTTGATCTGGTCAAAACCCGTTTGACTCTGGTTTGAGCCCGTCAAAACAGGTTTGAGCCAGTCTAGTCTGGTTTCAGTCCGGTTTGAGCCCGTCAAAACCGGTTTGAGATGGTCTGGTCCGGTTAGAATCCAGTTTGAGCTGGTCTGGTCAGGTTTGAGTCCGGTTTGAGCTGGTCAAAACAGGTTTCAGCTGGTCTGGTCCGGTTTGACCCGGTTTGAGCCTCTCTGGCCGGTTTGAGCTGGTCAAAACCGGTTTCATCGGTCTGGTCGGTTTGAGCCGTTTGAGCCGGTCTGGTGCGGTTTGAGTCGGTTTGAGCCGGTCTAGTCCGGTTTGAGTCCGGTTTGAGCTGGTCAAAACCGGTTTGAGCCGGTCTGGCCTGGTTTGATCGGGTCAAAACCCGTATGAGTCCGGTTAGAGCTGGTGAAAACCGGTTTGAGATGGTCTGGTGCGGTTTGAGCCGGTTTGAGCGGTCTGGTCTGGTTTGAGTCGGTTTGAGCCGGTCTAGTCCGGTTTGAGCCGGTCTGGTCCGGTTTGAGTCCGTTTTCAGCCGGTCAAAAAGCGGTTTGAGCCGGTCTAGTCCGGTTTGAGTCCGTTTTCAGCCGGTCAAAAACGGTTTGAGCCGGTCTGGTGCGGTTTGAGTCTGGTTTGAGCCAGTCAAAACAGGTTTGAGCCGGTCTGGTCTGGTTTGAGTCCGGTTTGAGCCGGTCAAAACCGGTTTGAGCCAGTCTGGCCTGGTTTGATCTGGTCAAAACCCGTTTGACTCTGGTTTGAGCCGGTCAAAACTGGTTTGAGCCAGTCTGGTCTGGTTTGAGCCGGTCAAAACTGGATTGAGCCGTTCTGGTCCGGTTGAGCCAGTCAAAACCGGTTTGAGCCGGTCTGGTCTGGCGTGAGCCGGTTTTAGCCGGTCTGTTACAGTTTCAGTCGGTTTGAGCCGTTTGAGCCGGTCAAAACCGGTTTGAGCGGTTTGAGCCGGTCTGGTTTGAGCCGGTTTGAGCCGGTCTGGTCGGTTTGAGCCGGTCAAACCGGTTTGAGCCTCTCTGGCCCGGTTTGAGCTGGTCAAAACAGGTTTGAGCCTGGTCTGGTCTGGTTTGAGTCGGTTTGAGCCGGTCAAACCGGTTTGAGCGGTCTGGTCGGTTTGAGTCTGGTTTGAGCCGGTTTGAGCCGTTTGAGCCGGTCTGGTTTGAGTCCGGTTTGAGCCGTCTGGTCCGGTTTGAGTCCGGTTTGAGCCGGTTTGAGCCGGTTTGAGCCGGTCTGGTTTGAGCTGGTCAAAACCGGTTTGAGCCGTTTGAGCCGGTCAAAACTGGTTTGAGCCGGTCTGGTCGGTTTGAGTCCGGTTTGAGCCGGTCAAAACCGGTTTGAGCCGGTCTGGCCTGGTTTGATCTGGTCAAACCCCGTTTGAGTCCGGTTTGGGCCGGTCAAAACCGGGTTGAGCCGGTCTGGTCTGGTGTTAGTCCGGTTTGGGTCCGGTTTGTGCCGATCTGGTCCGGTTTGAGCCGGTCAACACCGGTTTGAGCCCGTCTCGTCAGGTTTGAGTCGGTCAAAACGGTTTGAGCCGGTTTGAGCCGGTCAAACCGGTTTGAGCCGGTTTGAGCCGGTCTAGTCCGGTTTGAGGCGGTCAAAACCGGTTTCATCCGGTCTGGTTCGGTTTGAGCCGGTCTGGTCCGGTTTGAGCCTGTCAAAACCGGTTGGAAGCGGTCTGGGCCGGTTTGAGTCCGGTTTGAGCCGGTCAAAACCGGTTTGAGCCGGTCTGGCCTGGTTTGATCTGGTCAAAACCCGTATGAGTCCGGTTTGAGCTGGTGAAAACCGGTTTGAGATGTTCTGGTGCGGTTTGAGCCGGTTTGAGCCGGTCTGGTCTGGCGTGAGCCAGTTTTAGCCGGTCTGTTACAGTTTCAGTCCGGTTTGAGCGTTTCAAAACCGGTTTGAGCCGGTCTAGTCCGGTTTGAGTCCGTTTTCAGCCGGTCAAAAACGGTTTGAGCCGGTCTGGTCTGGTTTGAGTCTGGTTTGAGCCAGTCAAAACAGGTTTGAGCCGGTCTGGTCTGGTTTGAGCCCGTCAAAACCGGTTTGAGCCGGTCTGGCCTGGTTTGATCTGGTCAAAACCGGTTTGAGCCGGTCTGGTTTGAGTCTGGTTTGAGCCGGTCTGGTCCGGTTTGAGCCGGTTTGAGCCGGTCTGGTCTGGTTTGAGTCCGGTTTGAGCCGGTTTGAGCCGGTCTAGTCCGGTTTGAGTCCGGTTTGAGCCGGTCAAAACGGTTTGAGCCGGTCTGGTCCGTTAGAATCCAGTTTGAGCTGGTCAAAACCGGTTTGAGTCTGGTTTGAGCTGGTCAAAACAGGTTTCAGCTGGTCTGGTCCGGTTTGACCCGGTTTGAGCCTCTCTGGCCCGGTTTGAGCTGGTCAAACAGGTTTGAGCCGGTCTGGTCTGGTTTGAGCCGGTCAAAACCGGTTTGAGCCGTCTGGTCCGGGTTGTAGTCCGGTTTGAGGCGGTCAAAACCGGTTTCATCCGTCTGGTCCGGTTGAGCCTGTCAAAACCGGTTGGAAGCGGTCTGGGCGGTTTGAGTCGGTTTGAGCCGGTCAAAACCGGTTTGAGCGGTCTGGCCTGGTTTGATCGGGTCAAACCCGTATGAGTCCGGTTAGAGCTGGTGAAAACCGGTTTGAGATGTTCTGGTGCGGTTTGAGCCGGTTTGAGCGGTCTGGTCTGGTTTGAGTCCGTTTTCAGCCGGTCAAAACCGGTTTGAGTCTGGTTTGAGCCGGTCAAAACCGGTTTGAGCCGGTCTAGTCCGGTTTGAGTCCGTTTTCAGCCGGTCAAAAACGGTTTGAGCCGGTCTGGTGCGGTTTGAGTCTGGTTTGAGCCAGTCAAAACAGGTTTGAGCGGTCTGGTCTGGTTTGAGTCGGTTTGAGCCGGTCAAAACCGGTTTGAGCAGTCTGGTCCGGTTTGAGCGGTTTGAGCCGTCAAACCGGTTTGAGCCGGTCTGGTTTGATCGGGTCAAAACCCGTTTGACTCTGGTTTGAGCGGTCAAAACTGGTTTGAGCCGGTCTAGTCGGTTTGAGTCCGGTTTGAGCCCGTCAAAACCGGTTTGAGATGGTCTGGTCGGTTAGAATCCAGTTTGAGCTGGTCAAAAAGGTTTGAGTCCGATTTGAGCTGGTCAAAACAGGTTTCAAGCTGGTCTGGTCGGTTTGACCGGTTTGAGCCTCTCTGGCCGGTTTGAGCTGGTCAAAACAGGTTTGAGCCTGTCTGGTCTGGTTTGAGCCGGTCAAAACTGGATTGAGCCGTTCTGGTCCGGTTGTAGTCGGTTTGAGCGGTCAAAACCGGTTTCATCCGTCTGGTCCGGTTTGAGTCCGGTTTGAGCGGTTTGAGCGGTCTGGGCGGTTTGAGTCCGGTTTGAGCGGTCAAAACCGGTTTGAGCGGTCTGGCCTGGTTTGATCTGGTCAAAACCCGTATGAGTCCGGTTAGAGCTGGTGAAAACCGGTTTGAGATGTTCTGGTGCGGTTTGAGCGGTTTGAGCCGGTCTGGTCTGGCGTGAGCGGTTTTGCGGTCTGTTACAGTTTCAGTCGGTTTGAGCGTTTCAAAACCGGTTTGAGCGGTCTAGTCGGTTTGAGTCCGTTTTCAGCCGGTCAAAACGGTTTGAGCGGTCTGGTCGGTTTGAGTCTGGTTTGAGCCAGTCAAAACAGGTTTGAGCGGTCTGGTCTGGTTTGAGTCCGGTTTGAGCCGGTCAAAACCGGTTTGAGCCAGTCTGGCCTGGTTTGATCTGGTCAAAACCCGTTTGACTCTGGTTTGAGCCGGTCAAAACTGGTTTGAGCCAGTCTAGTCTGGTTTCAGTCCGGTTTGAGCCCGTCAAAACCGGTTTGAGATGGTCTGGTCGGTTAGAATCCAGTTTGAGCTGGTCAAAAAGGTTTGAGTCGATTTGAGCTGGTCAAAACAGGTTTCAACTGGTCTGGTCGGTTTGACCGGTTTGAGCCTCTCTGGCCGGTTTGAGCTGGTCAAAACAGGTTTGAGCCTGTCTGGTCTGGTTTGAGCGGTCAAAACTGGATTGAGCCGTTCTGGTCGGTTGTAGTCGGTTTGAGGCGGTCAAAACCGGTTTCATCGGTCTGGTCGGTTTGAGCCGGTCTGGTTTGAGCCGGTTTGAGCCGGTCTGGTCGGTTTGAGTCCGGTTTGAGCCGGTCACAACCGGTTTGAGCCGGTCTGGCCTGGTTTGATCGGGTCAAAACCCGTATGAGTCCGGTTAGAGCTGGTGAAAACCGGTTTGAGATGTTCTGGTCGGTTGTAGTCCGGTTTGAGTCCGGTTTGAGCCGGTTTGAGCCGTCTGGTCCGGTTTGAGCCGGTCAAAACTGGTTTGAGCCGGTCTAGTCGGTTTGAGTCCGGTTTGAGCCCGTCAAAACCGGTTTGAGATGGTCTGGTCCGGTTTGAGTCTGGTTTGAGCTGGTCAAAACCGGTTTGAGTCTGGTTTGAGCTGGTCAAAACAGGTTTGAGCGGTCTGGTCTGGTTTGAGCCGGTTTGAGCCGGTCTGGTCGGTTTGAGCCGTCAAACCGGTTTGAGCCGGTCTGGTCCGGTTTGACCGGTTTGAGCCGGTCTAGTCCGGTTTGAGTCCGTTTGAGCGTTTCAAAACCGGTTTGAGTCTGGTTTGAGCTGGTCAAAACCGGTTTGAGCCGGTCTGGCCTGGTTTGATCTGGTCAAAACCCGTTTGACTCTGGTTTGAGCCGGTCTAGTCCGGTTTGAGTCCGGTTTGAGTCCGGTTTGAGCCGGTTTGAGCCGGTCTGGTCTGGTTTGAGCCGGTTTGAGCCGTCTGGTCCGGTTTGAGCGGTTTGAGCGGTCTGGTCGGTTTGACCGGTTTGAGCCAGTCAAAACAGGTTTGAGCTGGTCTGGTCCGGTTTGAGTCTGGTTTGAGCCGGTCAAAACCGGTTTGAGCCGGTCTGGTCTGGTTTGAGCCAGTCAAAACAGGTTTGAGCGGTCTGGTCGGTTTGAGTCCGGTTTGAGTCCGGTTTGAGCCGGTCTGGTCGGTTTGAGCCGTTTGAGCCGGTCAAAACTGATTGAGCCGTTCTGGTCGGTTTGACCGGTTTGAGCCAGTCAAAACAGGTTTGAGCCTGGTCTGGTCTGGTTTGAGTCTGGTTTGAGCCGGTCTGGTTTGAGCCGGTCTGGTCCGGTTTGAGTCCGGTTTGAGCCTGTCAAAACCGGTTTGAGCCGGTCTGGTCTGGTTTGAGCGGTCTGGTCTGGTTTGAGCCGGTCTGGTTTGAGCCGTCAAACCGGTTTGAGCCGTCTGGTCCGGTTTGAGTCCGGTTTGAGTCCGGTTTGAGCCTGTCTGGTCTGGTTTGAGTCCGGTTTGAGCTTTCAAAACCGGTTTGAGCCGGTTTGAGCGGTCACAACGGTTTGAGCGGTCACCGGTTTGAGCCGGTTTGAGCCGGTCTAGTCGGTTTGAGTCCGGTTTGAGCCGGTCTGGTTTGAGCGGTCACCGGTTTGAGCCTGTCAAAACCGGTTGAAGCGGTCTGGGCCGGTTTGAGTCCGGTTTGAGTCTGGTTTGAGCCAGTCAAAACAGGTTTGAGCGGTCTGGTCTGGTTTGAGTCCGGTTTGAGCCGGTCAAAACCGGTTTGAGCCGGTCTGGCCTGGTTTGATCTGGTCAAAACCCGTTTGACTCTGGTTTGAGCCGGTCAAAACTGGTTTGAGCCGGTCTGGTCTGGTTTGAGTCGGTTTGAGCCCGTCAAAACCGGTTTGAGCGGTCTGGTCGGTTTGAGTCCGGTTTGAGCTTTCAAAACCGGTTTGAGATGGTCTGGTCCGGTTAGAATCCAGTTTGAGCTGGTCTGGTCCGGTTTGAGTCCGGTTTGAGCTGGTCAAAACAGGTTTCAACTGGTCTGGTCGGTTTGACCGGTTTGAGCCTCTCTGGCCGGTTTGAGCTGGTCAAAACAGGTTTGAGCCTGTCTGGTCTGGTTTGAGCCGGTCAAAACTGGATTGAGCCGTTCTGGTCCGGTTGTAGTCCGGTTTGAGGCGGTCAAAACCGGTTTCATCCGGTCTGGTCCGGTTTGAGCCGGTTTGAGCCGGTCAAAACCGGTTGGAAGCGGTCTGGGCCGGTTTGAGTCCGGTTTGAGCCAGTCAAACAGGTTTGAGCCGGTCTGGCCTGGTTTGATCGGGTCAAAACCCGTATGAGTCGGTTAGAGCTGGTGAAAACCGGTTTGAGATGTTCTGGTCGGTTTGAGCCGGTTTGAGCGGTCTGGTCTGGCGTGAGCGGTTTTAGCCGGTCTGTTACAGTTTCAGTCGGTTTGAGCGTTTCAAAACCGGTTTGAGCCGGTCTAGTCGGTTTGAGTCCGTTTTCAGCCGGTCAAAACGGTTTGAGCCGGTCTGGTGCGGTTTGAGTCTGGTTTGAGCCAGTCAAAACAGGTTTGAGCCGGTCTGGTCTGGTTTGAGTCCGGTTTGAGCCGGTCAAAACCGGTTTGAGCCAGTCTGGCCTGGTTTGATCTGGTCAAAACCCGTTTGACTCTGGTTTGAGCTGGTCAAAACTGGTTTGAGCCTGTCTAGTCTGGTTTCAGTCCGGTTTGAGCCAGTCAAACAGGTTTGAGCGGTCTGGTCTGGTTTGAGCGGTCAAAACCGGTTTGAGCCGGTCAAAACTGATTGAGCCGTTCTGGTCGGTTTGAGTCTGGTTTGAGCCGTCAAAACCGGTTTGAGTCTGGTTTGAGCTGGTCAAAACAGGTTTGAGCCGGTCTGGTCTGGTTTGAGCGGTCTGGTCTGGTTTGAGCCGGTCTGGTTTGAGCTGGTCAAAACTGGTTTGAGCCTGTCTAGTCTGGTTTCAGTCCGGTTTGAGCCCGTCAAAACCGGTTTGAGATGTTCTGGTGCGGTTTGAGCCGGTTTGAGCCGGTCTGGTCTGGCGTGAGCCGGTTTTAGCCGGTCTGTTACAGTTTCAGTCCGGTTTGAGCGTTTCAAAACCGGTTTGAGCCGGTCTAGTCCGGTTTGAGTCCGTTTTCAGCCGGTCAAAAACGGTTTGAGCCGGTCTGGTGCGGTTTGAGTCTGGTTTGAGCCAGTCAAAACAGGTTTGAGACGGTCTGGTCTGGTTTGAGTACGGTTTCAGCCTGTCAAAACCGGTTTGAGGTGGTCTGGCCTGGTTTGATCTGGTCAAAACCCGTTTGACTCTGGTTCGAGCCGGTCAAAACGGGTTTGAGCCAGTCTAGTCTGGTTTCAGTCCGGTTTGAGCCCGTCAAAACCGGTTTGAGATGGTCTGGTCCGGTTAGAATCCAGTTTGAGCTGGTCAAAACAGGTTTGAGCCGGTTTGAGCCGGTCAAAACCGGTTTCATCGGTCTGGTCGGTTTGACCGGTTTGAGCCTCTCTGGCCGGTTTGAGCTGGTCAAAAGGTTTGAGTCGATTTGAGCTGGTCAAAACCGGTTTGAGCCGGTTTGAGCCGGTTTGAGCGGTCTAGTCGGTTTGAGGCGGTCAAAACCGGTTTCATCCGTCTGGTCCGGTTGAGCCTGTCAAAACCGGTTTGAGCGGTCTGGTCTGGTTTGAGTCGGTTTGAGCGGTCACAACCGGTTTGAGCCAGTCTGGCCTGGTTTGATCTGGTCAAAACCGGTTTGAGCGGTTTGAGCCGGTCAAAACCGGTTTGAGATGTTCTGGTGCGGTTTGAGCGGTTTGAGCCGGTCTGGTCCGGTTTGAGCGGTTTGAGCCGGTCTGGTTTGAGTCCGGTTTGAGCTCAAAACCGGTTTGAGCGGTTTGAGCCGTCTGGTCCGGGTTGTAGTCCGGTTTGAGTCCGGTTTGAGCCCGTCAAAACCGGTTTGAGCGGTTTGAGCCGGTCTGGTTTGAGCGGTCTAGTCGGTTTGAGCCGGTCAAAACCGGTTTGAGCGGTCTGGTCGGTTTGAGTCTGGTTTGAGCGGTCACCGGTTTGAGCCGGTCTGGTCTGGTTTGAGTCCGGTTTGAGCCGGTCAAAACCGGTTTGAGCCAGTCTGGCCTGGTTTGATCTGGTCAAAACCCGTTTGACTCTGGTTTGAGCCGGTCAAAACTGGTTTGAGCCAGTCTAGTCTGGTTTCAGTCTGGTTTGAGCCCGTCAAAACCGGTTTGAGATGGTCTGGTCCGGTTAGAATCCAGTTTGAGCTGGTCAAAAAAGGTTTGAGTCCGATTTGAGCTGGTCAAAACAGGTTTCAGCTGGTCTGGTCTGGTTTGACCGGTTTGAGCCTCTCTGGCCGGTTTGAGCTGGTCAAAACAGGTTTGAGCCGGTCTGGTCGGTTTGAGCCGTTTGAGCCGGTCTGGTTTGAGCCGGTCTGGTCCGGTTTGAGTCCGGTTTGAGCGTTTCAAAACCGGGTTTGAGCCGGTCTGGTTTGAGCTGGTCTGGTCCGGTTTGAGCCTGTCAAAACCGGTTTGAGCCGGTCTGGTTTGAGCGGTCTAGTCCGGTTTGAGCCGGTCAAAACCGGTTTGAGCCGGTCTGGTCCGTTGTAGTCCGGTTTGAGTCCGGTTTGAGTCCGGTTTGAGCCGGTCAAACCGGTTTGAGATGTTCTGGTCGGTTTGACCGGTTTGAGCCGGTCTGGTCTGGTTTGAGCCGGTTTGAGCCGGTTTGAGCGGTTTGAGCGGTTTGAGCCGGTCAAAACCGGTTTGAGCCGGTCTAGTCCGGTTTGAGTCCGTTTTCAGCCGGTCAAAAACGGTTTGAGCCGGTCTGGTCTGGCGTGAGCCGGTTTTAGCCGGTCTGTTACAGTTTCAGTCCGGTTTGAGCCGGTCTGGTCTGGTTTGAGCCGGTCAAACCGGTTTGAGCCGGTCTGGTCTGGTTTGAGCCGTCAAACCGGTTTGAGCTGGTCTGGTCCGGTTAGAATCCAGTTTGAGCTGGTCTGGTCGGTTTGAGTCCGGTTTGAGTCCGTTTGAGCCGGTCAAAACGGTTTGAGCCGGTCTGGTCGGTTTGAGTCCGCTTTTCAGCCGGTCAAAACGGTTTGAGCCGGTTTGAGCCGGTCTGGTTTGAGCGGTCTAGTCGGTTTGAGTCCGCTTTTCAGCCGGTCAAAACCGGTTTGAGCCGGTCTGGTCCGGTTTGACCCGGTTTGAGCCTCTGGCCCGGTTTGAGCTGGTCAAACAGGTTTGAGCGGTCTGGTGCGGTTTGAGCCGGTTTGAGCCGGTCTGGTTTGAGCGGTCTGGGCGGTTTGAGTCCGGTTTGAGTCCGGTTTGAGCTCAAAACCGGTTTGAGCCGGTCTGGTTTGAGCCAGTCAAAACAGGTTTGAGCCGGTCTGGTCTGGTTTGAGTCGGTTTGAGCCGGTCAAAACCGGTTTGAGCCAGTCTGGCCTGGTTTGATCTGGTCAAACCCGTTTGACTCTGGTTTGAGCCGGTCAAAACTGGTTTGAGCCAGTCTAGTCTGGTTTCAGTCCGGTTTGAGCCGTCAAAACCGGTTTGAGATGGTCTGGTCGGTTAGAATCCAGTTTGAGCTGGTCAAAACCGGTTTGAGTCTGGTTTGAGCTGGTCAAAACAGGTTTCAGCTGGTCTGGTCGGTTTGACCCGGTTTGAGCCTCTCTGGCCGGTTTGAGCTGGTCAAAACAGGTTTGAGCCGGTCTGGTCTGGTTTGAGCCGGTCAAAACTGGATTGAGCCGTTCTGGTCGGTTGTAGTCCGGTTTGAGGCGGTCAAAACCGGTTTCATCCGGTCTGGTCCGGTTGGAGCCTGTCAAAACCGGTTGGAAGCGGTCTGGGCGGTTTGAGTCGGTTTGAGCCGGTCACAACCGGTTTGAGCCGGTCTGGCCTGGTTTGATCGGGTCAAACCCGTATGAGTCCGGTTAGAGCTGGTGAAAACGGTTTGAGATGTTCTGGTGCGGTTTGAGCCGGTTTGAGCCGGTCTGGTCTGGCGTGAGCCGGTTTTAGCCGGTCTGTTACAGTTTCAGTCCGGTTTGAGCGGTCAAAACCGGTTTGAGCCGGTCTAGTCGGTTTGAGCCGGTTTGAGCCGGTCAAAACGGTTTGAGCGGTCTGGTGCGGTTTGAGTCTGGTTTGAGCCAGTCAAAACAGGTTTGAGCGGTCTGGTCTGGTTTGAGTCCGGTTTGAGCTGGTCAAAACAGGTTTGAGCCGGTCTGGTTTGAGCGGTCTAGTCGGTTTGAGCCGGTTTGAGCCGGTCTGGTCGGTTTGAGCGGTCAAAACCGGTTTGAGCCGGTTTGAGCCGGTCAAAACTGGTTTGAGCCGGTCTGGTTTGAGTCCGTTTGAGGCGGTCAAAACCGGTTTGAGATGGTCTGGTCCGGTTTGAGCGGTTTGAGCGGTTTGAGCGGTCAAAACCGGTTGGAAGCGGTCTGGGCGGTTTGAGTCGGTTTGAGCCGGTCAAAACCGGTTTGAGCCGGTCTGGCCTGGTTTGATCTGGTCAAAACCCGTATGAGTCCGGGTTAGAGCTGGTGAAAACCGGTTTGAGATGTTCTGGTCGGTTTGAGCCGGTTTGAGCCGGTCTGGTCCGGTTTGAGTCCGGTTTGAGCCGGTCAAAACTGGTTTGAGCCGGTCTAGTCGGTTTGAGTCCGTTTTCAGCCGGTCAAAACCGGTTTGAGCCAGTCTGGTCTGGTTTGAGTCTGGTTTGAGCCGGTCTGGTCGGTTTGAGCCGGTTTGAGCGGTCAAAACCGGTTTGAGCGGTCTGGTCGGTTTGAGCCGTCAAACCGGTTTGAGTCTGGTTTGAGCCGGTCAAAACTGGTTTGAGCCGGTCTGGTCGGTTTGAGCCGGTTTGAGCGGTCTGGTCTGGTTTGAGTCCGGTTTGAGTCTGGTTTGAGCGGTCTAGTCGGTTTGAGTCCGTTTGAGCCCGTCAAAACCGGTTTGAGCGGTCTGGTCGGTTAGAATCCAGTTTGAGCTGGTCAAAACCGGTTTGAGTCTGGTTTGAGCCGGTCAAAACTGGTTTGAGCCGGTCTAGTCGGTTTGAGTCCGGTTTGAGCCGGTCAAAACTGGTTTGAGCCGGTCTGGTCGGTTAGAATCCAGTTTGAGCTGGTCAAAACAGGTTTGAGCCGGTCTGGTCCGGTTTGAGCGGTCAAAACCGGTTTGAGCCGGTCTGGCCTGGTTTGATCGGGTCAAACCCGTATGAGTCCGTTAGAGCTGGTGAAAACCGGTTTGAGATGTTCTGGTGCGGTTTGAGCGGTTTGAGCCGGTCTGGTCTGGCGTGAGCCGGTTTTAGCGGTCTGTTACAGTTTCAGTCCGGTTTGAGCGTTTCAAAACCGGTTTGAGCCGGTCTGGTTTGAGTCCGTTTCAGCCGGTCAAAACCGGTTTGAGCGGTCTGGTCGGTTTGAGTCTGGTTTGAGCCAGTCAAAACAGGTTTGAGCCGGTCTGGTCTGGTTTGAGTCGGTTTGAGCCGGTCAAAACCGGTTTGAGCCAGTCTGGCCTGGTTTGATCTGGTCAAAACCCGTTTGACTCTGGTTTGAGCGGTCAAAACCGGTTTGAGCGGTCTAGTCGGTTTGAGTCCGTTTGAGCCCGTCAAAACCGGTTTGAGATGGTCTGGTCGGTTAGAATCCAGTTTGAGCTGGTCAAAACAGGTTTGAGCCGGTTTGAGCCGGTCAAAACCGGTTTGAGCTGGTCTGGTCGGTTTGACCGGTTTGAGCCTCTCTGGCGGTTTGAGCTGGTCAAAACAGGTTTGAGCCTGTCTGGTCTGGTTTGAGCCGGTCAAAACTGGATTGAGCCGTTCTGGTCGGTTGTAGTCCGGTTTGAGGCGGTCAAAACCGGTTTCATCGGTCTGGTCGGTTTGAGCCGGTCAAAACCGGTTGGAAGCGGTCTGGGCGGTTTGAGTCGGTTTGAGCGGTCACAACCGGTTTGAGCGGTCTGGCCTGGTTTGATCGGGTCAAAACCCGTATGAGTCCGGTTAGAGCTGGTGAAAACCGGTTTGAGATGTTCTGGTGCGGTTTGAGCCGGTTTGAGCCGGTCTGGTCTGGCGTGAGCCGGTTTTAGCGGTCTGTTACAGTTTCAGTCCGGTTTGAGCGTTTCAAAACCGGTTTGAGCCGGTCTAGTCCGGTTTGAGTCCGTTTTCAGCCGGTCAAAACGGTTTGAGCCGGTCTGGTGCGGTTTGAGTCTGGTTTGAGCCAGTCAAAACAGGTTTGAGCCGGTCTGGTCTGGTTTGAGTCGGTTTGAGCGGTCAAAACCGGTTTGAGCCAGTCTGGCCTGGTTTGATCTGGTCAAAACCCGTTTGACTCTGGTTTGAGCCGGTCAAAACTGGTTTGAGCCAGTCTAGTCTGGTTTCAGTCTGGTTTGAGCCCGTCAAAACCGGTTTGAGCCGGTCTGGTCTGGTTTGAGTCCGGTTTGAGCCGGTCAAAACCGGTTTGAGCCGGTCTGGCCTGGTTTGATCTGGTCAAAACCCGTATGAGTCCGGGTTAGAGCTGGTGAAACCGGTTTGAGATGTTCTGGTGCGGTTTGAGCCGGTTTGAGCCGGTCTGGTCTGGCGTGAGCCGGTTTTAGCCGGTCTGTTACAGTTTCAGTCCGGTTTGAGCGTTTCAAAACCGGTTTGAGCCGGTCTAGTCCGGTTTGAGTCCGGTTTGAGCCTGTCAAACCGTTGAAGCGGTCTGGGCCGGTTTGAGTCCGGTTTGAGCCGGTCAAAACGGTTTGAGCCGTCCAACCGGTTTGAGCCGGTCAAAACCGGTTTGAGCCAGTCTGGCCTGGTTTGATCTGGTCAAAACCCGTTTGACTCTGGTTTGAGCCGGTCAAAACTGGTTTGAGCCAGTCTAGTCTGGTTTCAGTCGGTTTGAGCCCGTCAAAACCGGTTTGAGATGGTCTGGTCGGTTAGAATCCAGTTTGAGCTGGTCAAAACAGGTTTGAGCCGGTTTGAGCCGGTCAAAACCGGTTTGAGCTGGTCTGGTCCGGTTTGACCGGTTTGAGCCTCTCTGGCGGTTTGAGCTGGTCAAACAGGTTTGAGCCGGTCTGGTCTGGTTTGAGTCTGGTTTGAGCCAGTCAAAACAGGTTTGAGCCGGTCTGGTCGGTTTGAGCGGTTTGAGCCGGTCAAAACCGGTTTGAGCCGGTCTGGTTTGAGCTGGTCAAAACCGGTTTGAGTCTGGTTTGAGCCGGTCAAAACGGTTTGAGCGGTCTGGGCGGTTTGAGTCGGTTTGAGCGGTCAAAACCGGTTTGAGCCGTTTGAGCCGGTCTGGTTTGAGTCGGTTTGAGCCGGTCTGGTTTGAGCGGTCTAGTCGGTTTGAGTCCGTTTGAGCGGTCAAAACCGGTTTGAGCGGTCTGGTCGGTTTGAGCCGGTTTGAGCCGGTCTGGTTTGAGCCGGTCTGGTCGGTTTGAGTCTGGTTTGAGCCAGTCAAAACAGGTTTGAGCGGTCTGGTCTGGTTTGAGTCGGTTTGAGCCGGTCAAAACCGGTTTGAGCAGTCTGGCCTGGTTTGATCTGGTCAAAACCCGTTTGACTCTGGTTTGAGCCGGTCAAAACTGGTTTGAGCCAGTCTAGTCTGGTTTCAGTCGGTTTGAGCCCGTCAAAACCGGTTTGAGATGGTCTGGTCGGTTAGAATCCAGTTTGAGCTGGTCAAAAAAGGTTTGAGTCCGATTTGAGCTGGTCAAAACAGGTTTCAGCTGGTCTGGTCCGGTTTGACCGGTTTGAGCCTCTCTGGCCGGTTTGAGCTGGTCAAAACAGGTTTGAGCGGTCTGGTCTGGTTTGAGCCGGTTTGAGCCGGTCTGGTCTGGTTTGAGCCAGTCAAAACAGGTTTGAGCCGGTCTGGTCTGGTTGTAGTCCGGTTTGAGCCTGTCAAAACCGGTTTGAGCGGTCTGGTCGGTTTGAGCCGGTCTGGTTTGAGCCCGTCAAAACCGGTTGAAGCGGTCTGGGCGGTTTGAGTCCGGTTTGAGCCTGTCAAAACCGGTTTGAGCCGGTCTGGTCCGGTTTGAGCCCGTCAAAACCGGTTTGAGCCGTTTGAGCCGGTCAAAACCGGTTTGAGCCGGTCTGGTCGGTTTGAGCGGTTTGAGCCGGTCTGGTCTGGTTTGAGTCGGTTTGAGCGGTCTGGTCGGTTTGAGCCGGTCTGGTTTGAGCGGTCTGGTCTGGTTTGAGCCGTCAAAACCGGTTTGAGCGGTCTGGTCGGTTTGAGTCCGCTTTTCAGCCGGTCAAAACCGGTTTGAGCCGGTCTGGTTTGAGCCAGTCAAAACAGGTTTGAGCCGGTCTGGTCTGGTTTGAGTCCGGTTTGAGCGGTCAAAACCGGTTTGAGCCGTCTGGTCCGGTTTGAGCGGTCTGGTCTGGTTTGAGCCGGTCTGGTTTGAGTCCGGTTTGAGTCTGGTTTGAGCCGGTTTGAGCCGGTCAAAACCGGTTTGAGCCGGTTTGAGCCGGTCTGGTCGGTTTGACCGGTTTGAGCCGGTCAAAACCGGTTTCATCCGGTCTGGTCCGGTTTGAGCTCAAAACCGGTTTGAGCCTGTCAAAACCGGTTGGAAGCGGTCTGGGCCGGTTTGAGTCCGGTTTGAGCCGGTCACAACCGGTTTGAGCCGGTCTGGCCTGGTTTGATCGGTCACAACGGTTTGAGCCGGTCTAGTCCGTTTGAGTCCGTTTGAGCCGGTTTGAGCCGGTCTGGTTTGAGCGGTCTGGTCGGTTTGAGCCGGTCTGGTTTGAGCGGTCTGGGCGGTTTGAGTCCGGTTTGAGCCGGTTTGAGCCGGTCTGGTCTGGTTTGAGCCAGTCTGGTTTGGTTTGATCTGGTCAAAACCGGTTTGAGCCGGTCTGGTCTGGTTTGAGTCGGTTTGAGCCGTCAAAACCGGTTTGAGCGGTTTGAGCGGTCAAAACCGGTTTGAGCGGTCTGGTCGGTTTGAGCCGGTCTGGTTTGAGTCCGTTTGAGCCGGTCTGGTCGGTTTGACCGGTTTGAGCCGGTCAAAACCGGTTTGAGATGGTCTGGTCGGTTTGACCGGTTTGAGCCAGTCAAAACAGGTTTGAGCCGGTCTGGTGGTTTGAGTCTGGTTTGAGCCGGTCAAAACCGGTTTGAGCCAGTCTGGTCTGGTTTGAGCGGTCAAAACCGGTTTGAGCCGGTTTGAGCGGTCAAAACCGGTTTGAGATGTTCTGGTGCGGTTTGAGCGGTTTGAGCCGGTCTGGTCCGGTTTGAGCGGTTTGAGCGGTTTGAGCGGTCTAGTCCGGTTTGAGCGTTTCAAAACCGGTTTGAGCGGTCTAGTCGGTTTGAGTCCGTTTTCAGCCGGTCAAAACCGGTTTGAGCCGGTCTGGTCCGGTTTGAGTCTGGTTTGAGCCAGTCAAAACAGGTTTGAGCGGTCTGGTCTGGTTTGAGTCTGGTTTGAGCTGGTCAAAACCGGTTTGAGCCGGTCTGGCCTGGTTTGATCTGGTCAAAACCTGTTTGACTCTGGTTTGAGCCGGTCAAAACTGGTTTGAGCCGGTCTAGTCGGTTTGAGTCCGGTTTGAGCCCGTCAAAACCGGTTTGAGCCGGTCTGGTCGGTTTGAGTCCGGTTTGAGCCGGTCTGGTTTGAGCGGTCTAGTCGGTTTGAGCGGTTTGAGCGGTCTGGTCGGTTTGAGCCGTCTGGTCCGGTTTGAGCCTGTCAAAACCGGTTGGAAGCGGTCTGGGCGGTTTGAGTCCGGTTTGAGCCGGTCACAACCGGTTTGAGCCAGTCTGGCCTGGTTTGATCGGGTCAAACCCGTATGAGTCCGGTTAGAGCTGGTGAAACCGGTTTGAGATGTTCTGGTGCGGTTTGAGTCTGGTTTGAGCCGGTCTGGTCTGGCGTGAGCCGGTTTTAGCCGGTCTGTTACAGTTTCAGTCCGGTTTGAGCGTTTCAAAACCGGTTTGAGCCGGTCTAGTCCGGTTTGAGTCCGTTTTCAGCCGGTCAAAAACGGTTTGAGCCGGTCTGGTGCGGTTTGAGTCTGGTTTGAGCCAGTCAAACAGGTTTGAGCCGGTCTGGTCTGGTTTGAGTCCGTTTGAGCCGGTCAAACCGGTTTGAGCCAGTCTGGCCTGGTTTGATCTGGTCAAAACCCGTTTGACTCTGGTTTGAGCCGGTCAAAACTGGTTTGAGCCAGTCTAGTCTGGTTTCAGTCTGGTTTGAGCCGTCAAAACCGGTTTGAGATGGTCTGGTCCGTTAGAATCCAGTTTGAGCTGGTCAAAAGGTTTGAGTCCGATTTGAGCTGGTCAAAACAGGTTTCAGCTGGTCTGGTCCGGTTTGACCCGGTTTGAGCCTCTCTGGCCCGGTTTGAGCTGGTCAAAACAGGTTTGAGCCTGTCTGGTCTGGTTTGAGCCGGTCAAAACTGGATTGAGCCGTTCTGGTCCGGGTTGTAGTCCGTTTGAGGCGGTCAAACCGGTTTCATCCGGTCTGGTCCGTTGGAGCCTGTCAAAACCGGTTGGAAGCGGTCTGGGCCGGTTTGAGTCCGTTTGAGCCGGTCACAACCGGTTTGAGCCGGTCTGGCCTGGTTTGATCGGGTCAAACCCGTATGAGTCCGGGTTAGAGCTGGTGAAACCGGTTTGAGATGTTCTGGTGCGGTTTGAGCCGGTTTGAGCCGGTCTGGTCTGGCGTGAGCCGGTTTTAGCCGGTCTGTTACAGTTTCAGTCCGGTTTGAGTCCGGTTTGAGCCGGTCAAAACCGGTTTGAGCCGGTCTGGTCCGGTTTGAGTCTGGTTTGAGCTGGTCAAAACCGGTTTGAGCCGGTCTAGTCCGGTTTGAGCCGGTCAAAACCGGTTTGAGCCGGTCTGGTCTGGTTTGAGTCTGGTTTGAGCCGGTCTGGTGCGGTTTGAGCCGGTCTGGTCGGTTTGAGCCGGTCAAAACTGGTTTGAGCCGGTCTGGTGCGGTTTGAGCCGGTTTGAGCGGTCTGGGCGGTTTGAGTCGGTTTGAGCTGGTCAAAACCGGTTTGAGCCGGTCTGGTCCGGTTTGAGTCCGGTTTGAGCCGGTCAAAACGGTTTGAGCGGTCTAGTCCGGTTTGAGCCGGTCAAAACCGGTTTGAGCCGGTTTGAGCCGGTCAAAACCGGTTTGAGCCGGTCTGGTCCGGTTTGAGCCGGTTTGAGCCGGTCTGGTCTGGTTTGAGCGGTCAAAACCGGTTTGAGCGGTCTGGTCGGTTTGAGCCGGTTTGAGCCGGTCAAACCGGTTTGAGCCGGTCTGGTCTGGTTTGAGCGGTCTGGTCGGTTTGAGCCGGTCAAAACCGGTTGGAAGCGGTCTGGGCGGTTTGAGTCCGGTTTGAGCGGTCAAAACCGGTTTGAGCCGGTCTGGTCTGGTTTGAGCGGTCAAAACTGGTTTGAGCCGGTCTGCGGTTTGAGTCTGGTTTGAGCCGGTCAAAACCGGTTTCATCGGTCTGGTCGGTTTGAGCCGGTCTGGTCCGGTTTGAGTCCGGTTTGAGCCGGTTTGAGCGGTCTGGGCGGTTTGAGTCCGTTTGAGCCGGTCAAACCGGTTTGAGCCGGTCTGGTTTGAGTCCGTTTTCAGCCGGTCAAAAGCGGTTTGAGCCGGTTTGAGCCGTCAAAACCGGTTTGAGCGGTCTGGTGCGGTTTGAGCGGTTTGAGCCGGTCTGGTCGGTTTGAGCCGTCAAAACCGGTTTGAGCGGTCTGGTCGGTTTGAGTCCGGTTTGAGCGGTCAAAACCGGTTTGAGCCGGTCTGGTCGGTTTGAGCCGGTCTGGTTTGAGCCCGTCAAAACCGGTTTGAGCCGGTCTGCGGTTTGAGTCTGGTTTGAGCCAGTCAAAACAGGTTTGAGCCGGTCTGGTCGGTTTGAGCGGTTTGAGCGGTCTGGTCGGTTTGAGCCGGTCTGGTTTGAGCGGTCTGGTCTGGTTTGAGCCGGTCTGGTTTGAGTCCGGTTTGAGCGGTTTGAGCGGTCTAGTCGGTTTGAGCGGTCAAAACCGGTTTGAGCCGGTCTGGTCCGGTTTGAGTCTGGTTTGAGCCGGTCTGGTTTGAGCGGTCTAGTCGGTTTGAGCCGGTCTGGTCTGGTTTGAGCCGTCAAAACCGGTTTGAGCCGGTCTGGTCGGTTTGAGCCGTCAAACCGGTTTGAGCGGTTTGAGCCGTTTGAGCCGGTCTGGTTTGAGCGGTCAAAACCGGTTTGAGCCTCTGGCCCGGTTTGAGCTGGTCTGGTCCGTTGAGCCTGTCAAAACCGGTTTGAGCCGTCTGGTCCGTTGTAGTCCGGTTTGAGCCGTCAAAACCGGTTTGAGCGGTCTGGTCGGTTTGAGCGGTTTGAGCGGTCTAGTCGGTTTGAGTCCGCTTTTCAGCCGGTCAAAACCGGTTTGAGCGGTCTGGTCGGTTTGAGCCGGTCTGGTTTGAGCCGTCAAACCGGTTTGAGCCGGTCAAACTGGTTTGAGCCGGTCTGGTCTGGTTTGAGCCGGTCAAAACTGATTGAGCCGTTCTGGTTTGAGTCCGGTTTGAGGCGGTCAAAACCGGTTTGAGCCGGTCTGGTCTGGTTTGAGCGGTCTGGTCGGTTGGAGCCTGTCAAAACCGGTTGGAAGCGGTCTGGGCGGTTTGAGTCCGGTTTGAGCCGGTCTGGTTTGAGCCGGTCTGGTCTGGTTTGAGCCGGTCAAAACTGGTTTGAGCCGGTCTGGTCCGTTGTAGTCCGGTTTGAGGCGGTCAAAACCGGTTTCATCCGGTCTGGTCCGGTTTGAGCCGGTCTGGTTTGAGCGGTCAAAACCGGTTGGAAGCGGTCTGGGCCGGTTTGAGTCCGGTTTGAGCCCGTCAAAACCGGTTTGAGCCAGTCTGGTCTGGTTTGAGTCGGTTTGAGCCCGTCAAAACCGGTTTGAGCCGGTCTGGTCTGGCGTGAGCCGGTTTTAGCCGGTCTGTTACAGTTTCAGTCCGGTTTGAGCCGGTTTGAGCCGGTCAAACCGGTTTGAGTCTGGTTTGAGCCGGTCAAAACCGGTTTGAGCCGGTCTGGTTTGAGTCCGGTTTGAGTCCGGTTTGAGCCGGTCTGGTCGGTTTGAGCCGGTCAAAACCGGTTTGAGCCTGTCTGGTCTGGTTTGAGCCGGTCAAACCGGTTTGAGCCGGTCTGGTTTGAGCCGGTTTGAGCGGTCTGGGCGGTTTGAGTCGGTTTGAGCGGTCAAAACCGGTTTGAGCGGTCTGGTGCGGTTTGAGCGGTCTGGTCGGTTGGAGCCTGTCAAACCGGTTGGAAGCGGTCTGGGCGGTTTGAGTCGGTTTGAGCGGTCAAAACCGGTTTGAGCCGGTCTGGCCTGGTTTGATCGGGTCAAAACCCGTATGAGTCCGGTTAGAGCTGGTGAAAACCGGTTTGAGATGTTCTGGTGCGGTTTGAGCCGGTTTGAGCCGGTCTGGTCTGGCGTGAGCCGGTTTTAGCCGGTCTGTTACAGTTTCAGTCCGGTTTGAGCGTTTCAAAACCGGTTTGAGCCGGTCTAGTCCGGTTTGAGTCCGTTTCAGCCGGTCAAAACCGGTTTGAGCCAGTCTGGCCTGGTTTGATCTGGTCAAAACCCGTTTGACTCTGGTTTGAGCTGGTCAAAACCGGTTTGAGCCCGTCTGGTCCGGTTTGAGTCCGGTTTGAGCCGGTCAAAACGGTTTGAGCCGGTCTGGTTTGAGTCCGGTTTGAGTCCGGTTTGAGTCCGGTTTGAGCCGTCAAACCGGTTTGAGCCGGTCTGGTCTGGTTTGAGTCCGGTTTGAGTCCGGTTTGAGCCGGTCTGGTCGGTTTGAGCCGTCAAAACCGGTTTGAGCCGTCAAACCGGTTTGAGCCGGTCAAACCGGTTTGAGCGGTTTGAGCGGTCACAACGGTTTGAGCCGGTCTGGTCCGGTTTGAGTCCGGTTTGAGGCGGTCAAACCGGTTTCATCCGGTCTGGTCCGGTTTGAGCCGTCTGGTCCGGTTTGAGCCTGTCAAAACCGGTTGAAGCGGTCTGGGCCGGTTTGAGTCCGCTTTTCAGCCGGTCAAAACGGTTTGAGCCGGTCTGGCCTGGTTTGATCTGGTCAAAACCCGTATGAGTCCGGGTTAGAGCTGGTGAAACCGGTTTGAGATGTTCTGGTGCGGTTTGAGCCGGTTTGAGCGGTCTGGTCTGGCGTGAGCCGGTTTTAGCGGTCTGTTACAGTTTCAGTCCGGTTTGAGCGTTTCAAAACCGGTTTGAGCCGGTCTGGTCCGGTTTGAGTCCGGTTTGAGCCGGTCTAGTCCGTTTGAGTCCGTTTGAGCCCGTCAAAACCGGTTTGAGCCGGTCTGGTTTGAGCCCGTCAAACCGGTTTGAGCCGGTCAAACCGGTTTCATCCGGTCTGGTCCGGTTTGAGCCGTCAAACCGGTTTGAGCCGTTTGAGCCGGTTTGAGCCGTCTGGTCTGGTTTGAGCCGGTCTGGTTTGAGTCCGGTTTGAGCCGTCTGGTCCGGTTTGAGTCCGGTTTGAGTCTGGTTTGAGCCAGTCAAACAGGTTTGAGCTGGTCAAACAGGTTTGAGCGGTCTAGTCGGTTTGAGCCGGTCTGGTTTGAGCCGTCTGGTCCGGTTTGAGCGGTCAAAACTGGTTTGAGCCGGTTTGAGCCGGTCTGGTCGGTTTGAGCGGTCTAGTCCGGTTTGAGTCCGGTTTGAGCCCAAAACCGGTTTGAGCCGGTTTGAGCCGGTCTGGTTTGAGTCTGGTTTGAGCCGGTTTGAGCCGGTCTGGTTTGAGCCGGTTTGAGCCGGTCTGGTTTGAGCCGGTCTAGTCGGTTTGAGTCCGGTTTGAGCGGTCTGGTCGGTTTGAGCGGTTTGAGCCGGTCAAAACGGTTTGAGCGGTCTAGTCGGTTTGAGCCGGTCAAAACCGGTTTCATCGGTCTGGTCGGTTTGAGTCCGTTTTCAGCCGGTCAAAACCGGTTTGAGCCTGTCTGGTCTGGTTTGAGCCGTCAAACCGGTTTGAGCCGGTCTGGTTTGAGTCTGGTTTGAGCCGGTCAAAACCGGTTTGAGCCGGTCTAGTCCGGTTTGAGCCGGTTTGAGCCGTTTGAGCCGGTCTAGTCGGTTTGAGTCCGGTTTGAGTCCGGTTTGAGCCGGTCTGGTTTGAGCTGGTCAAAACCGGTTTGAGCTGGTCTGGTCCGGTTTGAGTCCGGTTTGGGCGGTCAAAACCGGTTTGAGCCGGTCTGGTCGGTTTGAGTCCGGTTTGAGCCGGTCAAAACCGGTTTGAGCCGGTCTGGCCTGGTTTGATCGGGTCAAAACCGTATGAGTCTGGTTTGAGCCGGTCAAACCGGTTTGAGCCGGTCTGGTCTGGTTTGAGTCCGGTTTGAGTCCGGTTTGAGCCGGTCTGGTCCGGTTTGAGCGGTCAAAACCGGTTTGAGCCGGTCTAGTCCGGTTTGAGGCGGTCAAAACCGGTTTGAGCCGGTTTGAGCCGGTCAAAACGGTTTGAGCCGGTCTGGTGGTTTGAGTCTGGTTTGAGCCGGTCAAAACCGGTTTCATCGGTCTGGTCGGTTTGAGCGGTCTGGTCGGTTGGAGCCTGTCAAAACCGGTTTGAGCGGTCTGGTCGGTTTGACCGGTTTGAGCCGGTCTGGTTTGAGCCAGTCTGGCCTGGTTTGATCTGGTCAAAACCCGTATGAGTCGGTTAGAGCTGGTGAAAACCGGTTTGAGATGTTCTGGTGCGGTTTGAGCGGTTTGAGCCGGTCTGGTCTGGCGTGAGCCGTTTTAGCCGGTCTGTTACAGTTTCAGTCCGGTTTGAGCGTTTCAAAACCGGTTTGAGCCGGTTTGAGCCGGTCAAAACTGGTTTGAGCCGGTCTGGTCTGGTTTGAGTCCGGTTTGAGGCGGTCAAACCGGTTTGAGCCGGTCAAAACCGGTTTGAGCCGGTCAAAACTGGTTTGAGCCAGTCAAAACAGGTTTGAGCCTGTCAAAACCGGTTTGAGCCGGTTTGAGCCGGTCAAAACCGGTTGGAAGCGGTCTGGGCCGGTTTGAGTCCGGTTTGAGCGTTTCAAAACCGGTTTGAGCCGGTCTGGTCTGGTTTGAGCCGGTTTGAGCCGGTCAAAACTGGTTTGAGCCAGTCTAGTCTGGTTTCAGTCGGTTTGAGCCGGTCTAGTCCGGTTTGAGCCGGTTTGAGCGGTTTGAGCCGGTCTAGTCCGGTTTGAGTCCGGTTTGAGTCCGGTTTGAGCGTTTCAAAACCGGTTTGAGCCGGTCTAGTCCGGTTTGAGTCCGGTTTGAGTCCGGTTTGAGCGTTTCAAAACCGGTTTGAGCCGGTCAAACCGGTTTGAGCCGGTCTAGTCCGGTTTGAGTCCGTTTTCAGCCGGTCAAAACCGGTTTGAGCCGGTCAAAACTGGATTGAGCCGTTCTGGTCCGGTTGTAGTCCGGTTTGAGCTGGTCAAAACAGGTTTCAAGCTGGTCTGGTCGGTTTGAGTCCGGTTTGAGTCCGGTTTGAGCGTTTCAAAACCGGTTTGAGCCGGTCAAAACCGGTTGGAAGCGGTCTGGGCCGGTTTGAGTCCGTTTTCAGCCGGTCAAAAGCGGTTTGAGCCGGTCAAAACCGGTTTGAGCCAGTCAAAACAGGTTTGAGCCGGTCTGGTCTGGTTTGAGTCCGGTTTGAGTCCGGTTTGAGCTGGTCAAAACAGGTTTGAGCCGGTCAAAACTGGTTTGAGCCAGTCAAAACAGGTTTGAGCCGGTCAAAACCGGTTTGAGCCAGTCTAGTCTGGTTTCAGTCCGGTTTGAGCCGGTTTGAGCCGGTCAAAACCGGTTTGAGCCGGTCTAGTCCGGTTTGAGTCCGGTTTGAGCCGGTCAAAACTGGTTTGAGCCAGTCTAGTCTGGTTTCAGTCCGGTTTGAGCCCGTCAAAACCGGTTTGAGCCGGTCAAAACCGGTTTGAGCCGGTCAAACCGGTTTGAGCCGGTCAAACCGGTTTCATCCGGTCTGGTCCGGTTGTAGTCCGGTTTGAGCGGTCAAAACCGGTTTGAGCCGGTCAAAACCGGTTTGAGCCGGTCTAGTCCGGTTTGAGCCGGTCTAGTCCGGTTTGAGCCGGTCAAAACCGGTTTGAGCCGGTCAAAACCGGTTTGAGCCGGTTTGAGCCGTCAAAACCGGTTTGAGCCGGTCAAAACCGGTTTCAGCGGTTTGAGCCGGTCAAAACCTGTTTTGACCAGCTCAAATCGGACTCAAACCTTTTGACCAGCTCAAACCGGGCCAGAGAGGCTCAAACCGGTTTTGACAGGCTCCAACCGACCAGACCAGTTGAAACCTGTTTTGACCAGCTCAAACCGGGCCAGAGAGGCTCAAACCGGTTTTGAAACGCTCAAACCGGACTAGACCGGCTCAAACCAGTTTTGACCGGCTCAAACCAGAGTCAAACGGGTTTTGACCAGATCAAACCAGGCCAGACTGGCTCAAACCGGTTTTGACCGGCTCAAACCGGACTCAAACCAGACCAGACCGGCTCAAACCAGACTCAAACCGCACCAGACCGGCTCAAACCGTTTTTGACCGGCTGAAAACGGACTCAAACCGGACTAGACCGGCTCAAACCGGTTTTGAAACGCTCAAACCGGACTGAAACTGTAACAGACCGGCTAAAACCGGCTCACGCCAGACCAGACCGGCTCAAACCGGCTCAAACCGCACCAGAACATCTCAAACCGGTTTTGACGGGCTCAAACCGGACTCAAACCGGACTAGACCGGCTCAAACCAGACCAGACCGCTCAAACCGGTTTTGACGGGCTCAAACCGGACTCAAACCGGACTAGACCGGCTCAAACCGGTTTTGACGGGCTCAAACCGGACTCAAACCGGACTCAAACCGGACTAGACCGGCTCAAACCGGTTTTGACCGCTCAAACCGGTTGTGACCGCTCAAACCGCACCAGACCGGCTCAAACCGGTTTTGACGGGCTCAAACCGGACTAGACCGGCTCAAACCTGTTTTGACCAGCTCAAACCGGGCCAGAGAGGCTCAAACCGGTTGTGACCGCTCAAACCGCACCAGACCGGCTCAAACCTGTTTTGACCAGCTCAAACCGGGCCAGAGAGGCTCAAACCGGTTTTGACGGGCTCAAACCGGACTCAAACCGGACTAGACCGGCTCAAACCGGTTTTGACGGGCTCAAACCGACTCAAACCAGACCAGACCGGCTCAAACCTGTTTTGACCAGCTCAAACCGGGCCAGAGAGGCTCAAACCGGTTTTGACCGCTCAAACCGCACCAGAACATCTCAAACCGGTTTTGACGGGCTCAAACCGGACTAGACCGGCTCAAACCGGTTTTGACCGCTCAAACCGACTCAAACCAGACCAGACCGGCTCAAACCGGTTTTGACGGGCTCAAACCGGACTCAAACCGGACTAGACCGGCTCAAACCGGTTTTGACGGGCTCAAACCGGACTCAAACCGGACTCAAACCGGACTAGACCGGCTCAAACCGGTTTTGACCGCTCAAACCGGTTTTGACCGCTCAAACCGCACCAGACCGGCTCAAACCGGTTTTGACGGGCTCAAACCGGACTAGACCGGCTCAAACCTGTTTTGACCAGCTCAAACCGGGCCAGAGAGGCTCAAACCGGTTGTGACCGCTCAAACCGCACCAGACCGGCTCAAACCTGTTTTGACCAGCTCAAACCGGGCCAGAGAGGCTCAAACCGGTTTTGACGGGCTCAAACCGGACTCAAACCGGACTAGACCGGCTCAAACCGGTTTTGACGGGCTCAAACCGGACTGAAACCAGACTAGACTGGCTCAAACCAGTTTTGACCGGCTCAAACCGGTTGTGACCGCTCAAACCGACTCAAACCAGACCAGACAGGCTCAAACCTGTTTTGACCAGCTCAAATCGGACTCAAACCTTTTGACCAGCTCAAACCGGGCCAGAGAGGCTCAAACCGGTTTTGACCGGCTCAAACCAGACCAGACCGGCTCAAACCGGTTTTGACCGGCTCAAACCAGACTCAAACCGCACCAGACCGGCTCAAACCGGTTTTGACAGGCTCCAACCGACCAGACCATCTCAAACCGGTTTTGAAACGCTCAAACCGGACTCAAACCGGACTAGACCGGCTCAAACCAGACTCAAACCGCACCAGACCGGCTCAAACCGGTTTTGACCGCTCAAACCGACTCAAACCAGACCAGACCGGCTCAAACCGGTTTTGACCGCTCAAACCGCACCAGACCGGCTCAAACCGGCTCAAACCGGCTCAAACCGGTTTTGACAGGCTCCAACCGACCAGACCAGTTGAAACCTGTTTTGACTGGCTCAAACCAGACCAGACCGGCTCAAACCGGTTTTGACCGCCTCAAACCGACTACAACCGACCAGAACGGCTCAATCCAGTTTTGACCGGCTCAAACCGGTTTTGACCGGCTCAAACCAGACCAGACCGGCTCAAACCGGCTCAAACCGGCTCAAACCAGACCAGACCGGCTCAAACCGGTTTTGACCGGCTCAAACCGGCTCAAACCGGTTTTGACGGGCTCAAACCGGACTCAAACCGGACTAGACCGGCTCAAACCGGTTTTGACCGGCTCAAACCGGACTCAAACCGGACTAGACCGGCTCAAACCGGTTTTGACGGGCTCAAACCGACTCAAACCAGACCAGACCGGCTCAAACCGGCTCAAACCGCACCAGACCGGCTCAAACCGGTTTTGACGGGCTCAAACCGGACTAGACCGGCTCAAACCAGACCAGACCGGCTCAAACCAGACTCAAACCGCACCAGACCGGCTCAAACCGGTTTTGAAACGCTCAAACCGGACTGAAACCAGACTAGACTGGCTCAAACCGGTTTTGACCGGCTCAAACCAGACTCAAACCAGACCAGACCGGCTCAAACCGGTTTTGACCGCCTCAAACCGGACTAGACCGGCTCAAACCGGTTTTGACCGCCTCAAACCGGACTAGACCGGCTCAAACCGGTTTTGACCGGCTCAAACCGGACTCAAACCGGACTGAAACCAGACTAGACTGGCTCAAACCGGTTTTGACCGGCTCAAACCGTTTTGACCGGCTGAAAACGGACTCAAACCGGACTAGACCGGCTCAAACCTGTTTTGACCAGCTCAAACTGGATTCTAACCGACCAGACCATCTCAAACCGGTTTTGACCGCTCAAACCGGTTTTGACCGCTCAAACCGCACCAGACCGGCTCAAACCGGTTTTGACCGCCTCAAACCGGACTCAAACCGGACTCAAACCAGACCAGACCGGCTCAAACCGGTTGTGACCGCCTCAAACCGGACTCAAACCGGACTAGACCGGCTCAAACCGGTTTTGACCGGCTCAAACCGGCTCAAACCGGTTTTGACGGGCTCAAACCGGACTAGACCGGCTCAAACCGGTTTTGACCGGCTCAAACCGGACTAGACCGGCTCAAACCGGACTCAAACCGGACTCAAACCAGACCAGACCGGCTCAAACCGGTTTTGACCGGCTCAAACCGGACTCAAACCGGACTAGACCGGCTCAAACCAGACCAGACCGGCTCAAACCGGTTTTGACCGGCTGAAAACGGACTCAAACCGGACTAGACCGGCTCAAACCGGACTCAAACCGGACTGAAACCAGACTAGACTGGCTCAAACCAGACTCAAACCGCACCAGACCGGCTCAAACCGGTTTTGACCGCTCAAACCGCACCAGACCGGCTCAAACCGGCTCAAACCGGACTAGACCGGCTCAAACCTGTTTTGACCAGCTCAAATCGGACTCAAACCTTTTGACCAGCTCAAACCGGCCAGAGAGGCTCAAACCGGTTTTGACCGCTCAAACCGCACCAGACCGGCTCAAACCGGTTTTGACGGGCTCAAACCGGACTGAAACCAGACTAGACTGGCTCAAACCAGTTTTGACCGGCTCAAACCAGACCAGACCGGCTCAAACCGGACTCAAACCGGACTAGACCGGCTCAAACCTGTTTTGACTGGCTCAAACCAGAGTCAAACGGGTTTTGACCAGATCAAACCAGGCCAGACCGGCTCAAACCGGTTTTGACCGGCTGAAAACGGACTCAAACCGGACTAGACCGGCTCAAACCGGACTCAAACCGGACTGAAACCAGACTAGACTGGCTCAAACCAGACTCAAACCGCACCAGACCGGCTCAAACCGGTTTTGACCGCTCAAACCGGACTGAAACCAGACTAGACTGGCTCAAACCGGTTGTGACCGCTCAAACCGGACTAGACCGGCTCAAACCTGTTTTGACCAGCTCAAATCGGACTCAAACCTTTTGACCAGCTCAAACTGGATTCTAACCGACCAGACCAGTTGAAACCTGTTTTGACTGGCTCAAACCGGTTTTGACCGGCTCAAACCGGACTGAAACCAGACTAGACTGGCTCAAACCAGTTTTGACCGGCTCAAACCAGACCAGACCGGCTCAAACCGGACTCAAACCGGACTAGACCGGCTCAAACCGGTTTTGACAGGCTCCAACCGACCAGACCATCTCAAACCGGTTTTGACCGGCTCAAACCAGACCAGACCGGCTCAAACCAGACTCAAACCGCACCAGACCGGCTCAAACCAGACTCAAACCGCACCAGACCGGCTCAAACCGTTTTGACCGGCTCAAACCGGTTTTGACTGGCTCAAACCGGTTTTGAAACGCTCAAACCGGACTGAAACTGTAACAGACCGGCTAAAACCGGCTCACGCCAGACCAGACCGGCTCAAACCGGCTCAAACCGCACCAGAACATCTCAAACCAGTTTTGACCGGCTCAAACCAGAGTCAAACGGGTTTTGACCAGATCAAACCAGGCCAGACCGGCTCAAACCGGTTGTGACCGCTCAAACCGGACTCAAACCGGCCCAGACCGCTTCCAACCGGTTTTGACAGGCTCCAACCGGACCAGACCGGATGAAACCGGTTTTGACCGCCTCAAACCGGACTAGACCGGCTCAAACCGGACTAGACCGGCTCAAACCGGTTTTGACCGGCTCAAACCAGACCAGACCGGCTCAAACCTGTTTTGACCAGCTCAAACCGGGCCAGAGAGGCTCAAACCGGGTCAAACCGGACCAGACCAGCTGAAACCTGTTTTGACCAGCTCAAATCGGACTCAAACCTTTTTTGACCAGCTCAAACTGGATTCTAACCGGACCAGACCATCTCAAACCGGTTTTGACGGGCTCAAACCAGACTGAAACCAGACTAGACTGGCTCAAACCAGTTTTGACCGGCTCAAACCAGAGTCAAACGGGTTTTGACCAGATCAAACCAGACCAGACTGGCTCAAACCTGTTTTGACTGGCTCAAACCAGACTCAAACCGCACCAGACCGGCTCAAACCGTTTTTGACCGGCTGAAAACGGACTCAAACCGGACTAGACCGGCTCAAACCGGTTTTGAAACGCTCAAACCGGACTGAAACTGTAACAGACCGGCTAAAACCGGCTCACGCCAGACCAGACCGGCTCAAACCGGCTCAAACCGCACCAGAACATCTCAAACCGGTTTTGACCGGCTCAAACCGGACTCAAACCGGACTAGACCGGCTCAAACCAGACCAGACCGGCTCAAACCGGTTGTGACCGGCTCAAACCGGACTCAAACCGGCCCAGACCGCTTCCAACCGGTTTTGACAGGCTCCAACCGACCAGACGGATGAAACCGGTTTTGACCGGCTCAAACCGGTTTTGACCGCCTCAAACCGACTACAACCGACCAGAACGGCTCAATCCAGTTTTGACCGGCTCAAACCGGTTTTGACCGGCTCAAACCAGACCAGACCGGCTCAAACCTGTTTTGACCAGCTCAAACCGGGCCAGAGAGGCTCAAACCGGGTCAAACCGGACCAGACCAGCTGAAACCTGTTTTGACCAGCTCAAATCGGACTCAAACCTTTTTTGACCAGCTCAAACTGGATTCTAACCGGACCAGACCATCTCAAACCGGTTTTGACGGGCTCAAACCGGACTGAAACCAGACTAGACTGGCTCAAACCAGTTTTGACCGGCTCAAACCAGAGTCAAACGGGTTTTGACCAGATCAAACCAGGCCAGACTGGCTCAAACCGGTTTTGACCGGCTCAAACCGGACTCAAACCAGACCAGACCGGCTCAAACCTGTTTTGACTGGCTCAAACCAGACTCAAACCGCACCAGACCGGCTCAAACCGTTTTTGACCGGCTGAAAACGGACTCAAACCGGACTAGACCGGCTCAAACCGGTTTTGACCGGCTGAAAACGGACTCAAACCAGACCAGACCGGCTCAAACCGGCTCACACCAGACCAGACCGGCTCAAACCGGCTCAAACCGCACCAGAACATCTCAAACCGGTTTTCACCAGCTCTAACCGGACTCATACGGGTTTTGACCAGATCAAACCAGGCCAGACCGGCTCAAACCGGTTGTGACCGGCTCAAACCGGACTCAAACCGGCCCAGACCGCTTCCAACCGGTTTTGACAGGCTCCAACCGGACCAGACCATCTCAAACCGGTTTTGACCGGCTCAAACCGGTTTTGACCGCCTCAAACCGGACTCAAACCGGACTAGACCGGCTCAAACCGGTTTTGACCGGCTCAAACCAGACCAGACCGGCTCAAACCTGTTTTGACCAGCTCAAACCGGGCCAGAGAGGCTCAAACCAGGTCAAACCGGACCAGACCAGCTGAAACCTGTTTTGACCAGCTCAAATCGGACTCAAACCTTTTGACCAGCTCAAACCGGCCAGAGAGGCTCAAACCGGTTTTGACCGGCTCAAACGGACTCAAACCAGACCAGACCGCTCAAACCGGTTTTGACGGGCTCAAACCGGACTGAAACCAGACTAGACTGGCTCAAACCAGTTTTGACCGGCTCAAACCAGAGTCAAACGGGTTTTGACCAGATCAAACCAGGCCAGACCGGCTCAAACCGGTTTTGACCGGCTCAAACCGGACTCAAACCAGACCAGACCGGCTCAAACCTGTTTTGACTGGCTCAAACCAGACTCAAACCGCACCAGACCGGCTCAAACCGGCTCAAACCGGTTTTGACCGGCTCAAACCGGACTCAAACCGGACTGAAACCAGACTAGACTGGCTCAAACCAGAGTCAAACGGGTTTTGACCAGATCAAACCAGGCCAGACCGGCTCAAACCAGACCAGACCGGCTCAAACCTGTTTTGACCAGCTCAAACTGGATTCTAACCGACCAGACCAGCTGAAACCTGTTTTGACTGGCTCAAACCAGACTCAAACCGCACCAGACCGGCTCAAACCGACTGAAACTGTAACAGACCGGCTAAAACCGGCTCACGCCAGACCAGACCGGCTCAAACCGGCTCAAACCGCACCAGAACATCTCAAACCGGTTTTCACCAGCTCTAACCGGACTCATACGGGTTTTGACCCGATCAAACCAGGCCAGACCGGCTCAAACCGGTTGTGACCGGCTCAAACCGGACTCAAACCGGCCCAGACCGCTTCCAACCGGTTTTGACAGGCTCAAACCGGACCAGACCGGCTCAAACCGGACCAGACCGGCTCAAACCGGTTTTGACGGGCTCAAACCGGACTCAAACCGGACTAGACCGGCTCAAACCGGTTTTGACCGGCTCAAACCAGACCAGACCGGCTCAAACCGGCTCAAACCTGTTTTGACTGGCTCAAACCAGACTCAAACCGCACCAGACCGGCTCAAACCGTTTTTGACCGGCTGAAAACGGACTCAAACCGGACTAGACCGGCTCAAACCGGTTTTGAAACGCTCAAACCGGACTGAAACTGTAACAGACCGGCTAAAACCGGCTCACGCCAGACCAGACCGGCTCAAACCGGCTCAAACCGCACCAGAACATCTCAAACCGGTTTTCACCAGCTCTAACCGGACTCATACGGGTTTTGACCAGATCAAACCAGGCCAGACTGGCTCAAACCGGTTTTGACCGGCTCAAACCGGACTCAAACCGGCCCAGACCGCTTCCAACCGGTTTTGACAGGCTCCAACCGACCAGACCATCTCAAACCGGTTTTGACCGCTCAAACCGACTCAAACCAGACCAGACCGCTCAAACCGGTTTTGACCGCCTCAAACCGGACTCAAACCGGACTCAAACCGGACTCAAACCGGACTAGACCGGCTCAAACCGGACTCAAACCGGACTAGACCGGCTCAAACCGGACTAGACCGGCTCAAACCGGACTCAAACCGGACTAGACCGGCTCAAACCGGTTTTGACCGGCTCAAACCGGTTTTGAAACGCTCAAACCGGACTCAAACCGGACTAGACCGGCTCAAACCAGACCAGACCGCTCAAACCGGTTTTGACCGGCTCAAACCGGACTCAAACCGGACGAGACCGGCTCAAACCTGTTTTGACTGGCTCAAACCAGACTCAAACCGCACCAGACCGGCTCAAACCGGTTTTGACCGGCTCAAACCGCTCAAACCGCACCAGACCGGCTCAAACCAGACCAGACCGCTCAAACCTGTTTTGACTGGCTCAAACCAGACTCAAACCGCACCAGACCGGCTCAAACCGTTTTGACCGGCTCAAACCTGTTTTGACCAGCTCAAACTGGATTCTAACGGACCAGACCATCTCAAACCGGTTTTGACCGGCTCAAACCGGTTTTGACCGGCTCAAACGGACTCAAACCAGACCAGACCGGCTCAAACCTGTTTTGACCAGCTCAAACCGGCCAGAGAGGCTCAAACCGGTTGTGACCGCTCAAACCGGTTTTGACCGGCTCAAACCAGACCAGACCGGCTCAAACCGGTTTTGACCGGCTCAAACCAGAGTCAAACGGGTTTTGACCAGATCAAACCAGGCCAGACTGGCTCAAACCGGTTTTGACCGGCTCAAACCGGACTCAAACCAGACCAGACCGCTCAAACCTGTTTTGACTGGCTCAAACCAGACTCAAACCGCACCAGACCGGCTCAAACCGTTTTTGACCGGCTGAAAACGGACTCAAACCGGACTAGACCGGCTCAAACGGACTCAAACCGGACTCAAACCGGACTAGACCGGCTCAAACCGGTTTGAGCCGGTCAAAACCGGTTTTGACCGGCTCAAACCGCACCAGACCGGCTCAAACCGGCTCAAACCGCACCAGACCGCTCAAACCGGACTCAAACCGGACTCAAACCGGACTCAAACCAGACCAGACAGGCTCAAACCTGTTTTGACCAGCTCAAACCGGCCAGAGAGGCTCAAACCGGTTTTGACCGGCTCAAACCAGACCAGACCGGCTCAAACCGGTTTTGACCGGCTCAAACCGGACTCAAACCAGACCAGACCGCTCAAACCGGTTTTGACAGGCTCCAACCGACCAGACCAGTTGAAACCTGTTTTGACCAGCTCAAACCGGCCAGAGAGGCTCAAACCGGTCAAACCGACCAGACCGATGAAACCGGTTTTGACCGGCTCAAACCGGCTCAAACCGGACTAGACCGGCTCAAACCGGTTTTGACCGGCTCAAACCGGCTCAAACCAGACCAGACCGCTCAAACCGGACTCAAACCGACTAGACCGCTCAAACCAGACCAGACCGCTCAAACCGGTTTTGACCGGCTCAAACGGACTCAAACCAGACCAGACAGGCTCAAACCTGTTTTGACCAGCTCAAACCGGCCAGAGAGGCTCAAACCGGTTTTGACCGGCTCAAACGGACTCAAACCGGACTAGACCGGCTCAAACCGGTTTTGAAACGCTCAAACCGGACTCAAACCGGACTGAAACTGTAACAGACCGGCTAAAACCGGCTCACGCCAGACCAGACCGGCTCAAACCGGCTCAAACCGCACCAGAACATCTCAAACCGGTTTTCACCAGCTCTAACCGGACTCATACGGGTTTTGACCCGATCAAACCAGGCCAGACCGGCTCAAACCGCTCAAACCGGTTTTGACCGGCTCAAACGGACTCAAACCAGACCAGACCGGCTCAAACCTGTTTTGACTGGCTCAAACCGGTCAAACCGACCAGACCAGCTGAAACCTGTTTTGACCAGCTCAAATCGGACTCAAACCTTTTGACCAGCTCAAACTGGATTCTAACCGACCAGACCATCTCAAACCGGTTTTGACCGGCTCAAACCGCTCAAACCGGTTTTGACGGGCTCAAACCAGACTGAAACCAGACTAGACTGGCTCAAACCAGTTTTGACCGGCTCAAACCAGAGTCAAACGGGTTTTGACCAGATCAAACCAGGCCAGACCGGCTCAAACCGGTTTTGACCGGCTCAAACCAGACTCAAACCGCACCAGACCGGCTCAAACCTGTTTTGACTGGCTCAAACCAGACTCAAACCGCACCAGACCGGCTCAAACCGGTTTTGACCGGCTCAAACCGGACTCAAACCGGACTAGACCGGCTCAAACCGGTTTTGAAACGCTCAAACCGACTGAAACCAGACTAGACTGGCTCAAACCAGACTCAAACCGCACCAGACCGCTCAAACCGGACTCAAACCGGACTCAAACCGGACTAGACCGGCTCAAACCTGTTTTGACCAGCTCAAACCGGCCAGAGAGGCTCAAACCGGTTTTGACCGGCTCAAACCAGACCAGACAGGCTCAAACCTGTTTTGACTGGCTCAAACCGACCAGACCATCTCAAACCGGTTTTCACCAGCTCTAACCGGACTCATACGGGTTTTGACCAGATCAAACCAGGCCAGACCGGCTCAAACCGGACTCAAACCGGACTAGACCGGCTCAAACCGGTTTTGAAACGCTCAAACCGGACTGAAACTGTAACAGACCGGCTAAAACCGGCTCACGCCAGACCAGACCGGCTCAAACCGGCTCAAACCAGACCAGACCGGCTCAAACCTGTTTTGACTGGCTCAAACCAGAGTCAAACGGGTTTTGACCAGATCAAACCAGGCCAGACTGGCTCAAACCGGTTTTGACCGGCTCAAACCGGACTCAAACCGGCCCAGACCGCTTCCAACCGGTTTTGACAGGCTCCAACCGGACCAGACCATCTCAAACCGGTTTTGACGGGCTCAAACCGGACTGAAACCAGACTAGACTCGCTCAAACCGGTTTTGACCGCCTCAAACCGGACTCAAACCGGACTCAAACCGACTAGACCGCTCAAACCGGTTTTGACCGGCTCAAACCGGCTCAAACCGGTTTTGACCGCCTCAAACCGGACTAGACCGGCTCAAACCGGACTCAAACCGGACTCAAACCAGACCAGACCGGCTCAAACCGGTTTTGACCGGCTCAAACCGGACTCAAACCGGACTAGACCGGCTCAAACCAGACCAGACCGGCTCAAACCGGTTTTGACCGGCTCAAACCGGACTCAAACCGGACTAGACCGGCTCAAACCTGTTTTGACTGGCTCAAACCAGACTCAAACCGCACCAGACCGGCTCAAACCGGTTTTGACCGGCTCAAACCGCTCAAACCGGACTAGACCGGCTCAAACCGGACTAGACCGGCTCAAACCTGTTTTGACTGGCTCAAACCAGACTCAAACCGCACCAGACCGGCTCAAACCGGTTTTGACCGGCTCAAACCGGTTTTGACCGGCTCAAACCGGACTAGACCGGCTCAAACCGGTTTTGACGGGCTCAAACCGGACTCAAACCAGACCAGACCGGCTCAAACCGGTTTTGACCGGCTCAAACGGACTCAAACCAGACCAGACCGGCTCAAACCGGCTCAAACCAGACCAGACCGGCTCAAACCGGTTTTGACCGGCTCAAACCAGAGTCAAACGGGTTTTGACCAGATCAAACCAGGCCAGACTGGCTCAAACCGGTTTTGACCGGCTCAAACCGGACTCAAACCAGACCAGACCGGCTCAAACCTGTTTTGACTGGCTCAAACCAGACTCAAACCGCACCAGACCGGCTCAAACCGTTTTTGACCGGCTGAAAACGGACTCAAACCGGACTAGACCGGCTCAAACCGGTTTTGAAACGCTCAAACCGGACTCAAACCGGCCCAGACCGCTTCCAACCGGTTTTGACAGGCTCCAACCGGACCAGACCGGCTCAAACCGGCTCAAACCGCACCAGACCGGCTCAAACCGGTTTTGACCAGCTCAAACCGGACTCAAACCAGACCAGACCGGCTCAAACCTGTTTTGACTGGCTCAAACCGGTTTTGACCGGCTCAAACCGGCTCAAACCGCACCAGAACATCTCAAACCGGTTTTCACCAGCTCTAACCGGACTCATACGGGTTTTGACCAGATCAAACCAGGCCAGACCGGCTCAAACCGGTTTTGACTGGCTCAAACCGGACTCAAACCGGCCCAGACCGCTTCCAACCGGTTTTGACCGGCTCAAACCGGACCAGACCGGCTCAAACCGCACCAGACCGGATGAAACCGGTTTTGACCGCCTCAAACCGGACTACAACCGGACCAGAACGGCTCAATCCAGTTTTGACCGGCTCAAACCAGACCAGACCGGCTCAAACCTGTTTTGACTGGCTCAAACCAGACTCAAACCGCACCAGACCGGCTCAAACCGTTTTTGACCGGCTGAAAACGGACTCAAACCGGACTAGACCGGCTCAAACCGGTTTTGAAACGCTCAAACCGGACTGAAACTGTAACAGACCGGCTAAAACCGGCTCACGCCAGACCAGACCGGCTCAAACCGGACTCAAACCGGACCAGACCGGCTCAAACCAGACCAGACCGGCTCAAACCGGTTGTGACCGCTCAAACCGGACTCAAACCGGCCCAGACCGCTTCCAACCGGTTTTGACAGGCTCCAACCGACCAGACCGATGAAACCGGTTTTGACCGCCTCAAACCGGACTACAACCGACCAGAACGGCTCAATCCAGTTTTGACCGCTCAAACCAGACCAGACAGGCTCAAACCTGTTTTGACCAGCTCAAACCGGGCCAGAGAGGCTCAAACCGGTCAAACCGACCAGACCAGTTGAAACCTGTTTTGACCAGCTCAAATCGGACTCAAACCTTTTGACCAGCTCAAACTGGATTCTAACCGGACCAGACCATCTCAAACCGGTTTTGACGGGCTCAAACCGGACTGAAACCAGACTAGACTGGCTCAAACCAGTTTTGACCGGCTCAAACCAGAGTCAAACGGGTTTTGACCAGATCAAACCAGGCCAGACTGGCTCAAACCGGTTTTGACCGGCTCAAACCGGACTCAAACCAGACCAGACCGGCTCAAACCTGTTTTGACTGGCTCAAACCAGACTCAAACCGCACCAGACGGGCTCAAACCGTTTTTGACCGGCTGAAAATGGACTCAAACCGGACTAGACCGGCTCAAACCGGTTTTGAAACGCTCAAATCGGACTGAAACTGTAAAAGACCGGCTAAAACCGGCTCACGCCAGACCAGACCGGCTCAAACCGGCTCAAACCGCACCAGAACATCTCAAACCGGTTTTCACCAGCTCTAACCAGACTCATACGGGTTTTGACCCTATCAAACCAGGCCAGACCGGCTCAAACCAGTTGTGACCGGCTCAAACCAGACCAGACAGGCTCAAACCTGTTTTGACCAGCTCAAACCGGGCCAGAGAGGCTCAAACCGGGTCAAACCGGACCAGACCAGCTGAAACCTGTTTTGACCGGCTCAAACCAGTTTTGACCGGCTCAAACCGGACTCAAACCGGACTAGACCGGCTCAAACCGGTTTTGACCGCTCAAACCAGACCAGACCGCTCAAACCGGTTTGAGCCGGTCAAAACCGGTTTTGACCGGCTCAAACCGGACTAGACCGGCTCAAACCTGTTTTGACCAGCTCAAACCGGCCAGAGAGGCTCAAACCGGTTTTGACCGCCTCAAACCGGACTCAAACCGACTACAACCGACCAGAACGGCTCAATCCAGTTTTGACCGCTCAAACCAGACCAGACCGCTCAAACCTGTTTTGACCAGCTCAAACCGGCCAGAGAGGCTCAAACCGGTTTTGACCGGCTCAAACCGGTTTTGACCGCTCAAACCGCTCAAACCGGACTAGACCGGCTCAAACCTGTTTTGACCAGCTCAAATCGGACTCAAACCTTTTGACCAGCTCAAACCGGCCAGAGAGGCTCAAACCGGTCAAACCGACCAGAACATCTCAAACCGGTTTTCACCAGCTCTAACCGGACTCATACGGGTTTTGACCAGATCAAACCAGGCCAGACCGGCTCAAACCGGTTTTGACCGGCTCAAACCGGACTCAAACCGGCCCAGACCGCTTCCAACCGGTTTTGACCGGCTCAAACCGGACTCAAACCGGACTCAAACCGGACTAGACCGGCTCAAACCGGACTACAACCGGACCAGAACGGCTCAATCCAGTTTTGACCGGCTCAAACCAGACCAGACCGGCTCAAACCTGTTTTGACCAGCTCAAACCGGGCCAGAGAGGCTCAAACCGGGTCAAACCGGACCAGACCAGCTGAAACCTGTTTTGACCAGCTCAAATCGGACTCAAACCTTTTTTGACCAGCTCAAACTGGATTCTAACCGGACCAGACCATCTCAAACCGGTTTTGACGGGCTCAAACCAGACTGAAACCAGACTAGACTGGCTCAAACCAGTTTTGACCGGCTCAAACCAGACCAGACAGGCTCAAACCTGTTTTGACCAGCTCAAACCAGACCAGACAGGCTCAAACCTGTTTTGACCAGCTCAAATCGGACTCAAACCTTTTTTGACCAGCTCAAACCGGCCAGAGAGGCTCAAACCGGTTTTGACAGGCTCCAACCGACCAGACCATCTCAAACCGGTTTTCACCAGCTCTAACCGGACTCATACGGGTTTTGACCCGATCAAACCAGGCCAGACCGGCTCAAACCGGACTCAAACCGGACCAGACCGGCTCAAACCGGTTTTGAAACGCTCAAACCGGACTCAAACCGGCCCAGACCGCTTCCAACCGGTTTTGACAGGCTCCAACCGACCAGACCAGCTGAAACCTGTTTTGACTGGCTCAAACCGGTCAAACCGACCAGACCAGCTGAAACCTGTTTTGACTGGCTCAAACCAGACTCAAACCGCACCAGACCGGCTCAAACCGGTTTTGACCGGCTCAAACCAGACCAGACAGGCTCAAACCTGTTTTGACCAGCTCAAACCGGGCCAGAGAGGCTCAAACCTGTTTTGACCAGCTCAAACCGGCCAGAGAGGCTCAAACCGGTTTTGACCGGCTCAAACCGGACTCAAACCGACTAGACCGGCTCAAACCGGACTCAAACCGACTAGACCGGCTCAAACCGGTTTTGACGGGCTCAAACCGGACTGAAACCAGACTAGACTGGCTCAAACCAGTTTTGACCGCTCAAACCAGACCAGACCGCTCAAACCGGTTTTGACCGGCTCAAACCAGACCAGACAGGCTCAAACCTGTTTTGACCAGCTCAAATCGGACTCAAACCTTTTGACCAGCTCAAACCGGCCAGAGAGGCTCAAACCGGTTTTGACAGGCTCCAACCGACCAGACCATCTCAAACCGGTTTTCACCAGCTCTAACCGGACTCATACGGGTTTTGACCCGATCAAACCAGGCCAGACCGGCTCAAACCGGACTGAAACCAGACTAGACTGGCTCAAACCGGTTTTGAAACGCTCAAACCGGACTGAAACTGTAACAGACCGGCTAAAACCGGCTCACGCCAGACCAGACCGGCTCAAACCGGCTCAAACCGCACCAGAACATCTCAAACCGGTTTTCACCAGCTCTAACCGGACTCATACGGGTTTTGACCCGATCAAACCAGGCCAGACCGGCTCAAACCGGTTGTGACCGGCTCAAACCGGCTCAAACCGCCCAGACCGCTTCCAACCGGTTTTGACAGGCTCCAACCGACCAGACCGATGAAACCGGTTTTGACCGCCTCAAACCGACTACAACCGACCAGAACGGCTCAATCCAGTTTTGACCGGCTCAAACCAGACCAGACCGGCTCAAACCTGTTTTGACCAGCTCAAACCGGGCCAGAGAGGCTCAAACCGGTCAAACCGGACCAGACCAGCTGAAACCTGTTTTGACCAGCTCAAATCGGACTCAAACCTTTTGACCAGCTCAAACCGGCCAGAGAGGCTCAAACCGGTTTTGACCGCCTCAAACCGACTAGACCGCCTCAAACCGGTTTTGACGGGCTCAAACCGGACTGAAACCAGACTAGACTGGCTCAAACCAGTTTTGACCGGCTCAAACCAGAGTCAAACGGGTTTTGACCAGATCAAACCAGGCCAGACCGGCTCAAACCGGTTTTGACCGGCTCAAACCGACCAGAACATCTCAAACCGGTTTTCACCAGCTCTAACCTGACTCATACGGGTTTTGACCAGATCAAACCAGGCCAGACCGGCTCAAACCGGTTTTCACCAGCTCTAACCGGACTCATACGGGTTTTGACCCGATCAAACCAGGCCAGACCGGCTCAAACCGGTTGTGACCGGCTCAAACCGGACTCAAACCGGCCCAGACCGCTTCCAACCGGTTTTGACAGGCTCCAACCGGACCAGACCGGATGAAACCGGTTTTGACCGCCTCAAACCGGACTACAACCGGACCAGAACGGCTCAATCCAGTTTTGACCGGCTCAAACCAGACCAGACCGGCTCAAACCTGTTTTGACCAGCTCAAACCGGGCCAGAGAGGCTCAAACCGGGTCAAACCGGACCAGACCAGCTGAAACCTGTTTTGACCAGCTCAAATCGGACTCAAACCTTTTTTGACCAGCTCAAACCGGCCAGAGAGGCTCAAACCGGTTGTGACCGGCTCAAACCAGACCAGACAGGCTCAAACCTGTTTTGACTGGCTCAAACCAGACTCAAACCGCACCAGACCGGCTCAAACCGGTTTTGACCGGCTCAAACCAGAGTCAAACGGGTTTTGACCAGATCAAACCAGGCCAGACCGGCTCAAACCGGTTTTGACAGGCTCCAACCGACCAGACCATCTCAAACCGGTTTTGACCGGCTCAAACCGGCTCAAACCTGTTTTGACTGGCTCAAACCAGACTCAAACCGCACCAGACCGGCTCAAACCGGTTTTGACCGGCTCAAACCGCTCAAACCGGACTCAAACCAGACCAGACCGGCTCAAACGGACTCAAACCGACTAGACCGCTCAAACCGGTTTTGACCGCCTCAAACCGGACTCAAACCAGACCAGACCGGCTCAAACCTGTTTTGACCAGCTCAAACTGGATTCTAACCGACCAGACCGGATGAAACCGGTTTTGACTGGCTCAAACCAGACTCAAACCGCACCAGACCGCTCAAACCGCTCAAACCGCACCAGACCGCTCAAACCGGACTCAAACCGGACTCAAACCGGACTCAAACCAGACCAGACAGGCTCAAACCTGTTTTGACCAGCTCAAACCGGCCAGAGAGGCTCAAACCGGTTTTGACCGGCTCAAACCAGACCAGACCGGCTCAAACCGGTTTTGACGGGCTCAAACCGGACTCAAACCGGCCCAGACCGCTTCCAACCGGTTTTGACAGGCTCCAACCGACCAGACCAGTTGAAACCTGTTTTGACTGGCTCAAACCGGTCAAACCGACCAGACCGGATGAAACCGGTTTTGACCGCCTCAAACCGGACTACAACCGGACCAGAACGGCTCAATCCAGTTTTGACCGGCTCAAACCAGACCAGACCGGCTCAAACCTGTTTTGACCAGCTCAAACCGGCCAGAGAGGCTCAAACCGGGTCAAACCGGACCAGACCAGCTGAAACCTGTTTTGACCGGCTCAAACCAGAGTCAAACGGGTTTTGACCAGATCAAACCAGGCCAGACTGGCTCAAACCGGTTTTGACCGTCTCAAACCGGACTGAAACCAGACTAGACTGGCTCAAACCAGTTTTGACCAGCTCAAACCAGAGTCAAACGGGTTTTGACCAGATCAAACCAGGCCAGACCGGCTCAAACCGGTTTTGACCGGCTCAAACGGACTCAAACCAGACCAGACCGGCTCAAACCTGTTTTGACTGGCTCAAACCAGACTCAAACCGCACCAGACCGGCTCAAACCGTTTTTGACCGGCTGAAAACGGACTCAAACCGGACTAGACCGGCTCAAACCGGTTTTGAAACGCTCAAACCGGACTGAAACTGTAACAGACCGGCTAAAACCGGCTCACGCCAGACCAGACCGGCTCAAACCGGCTCAAACCGGACTCAAACCGGCCCAGACCGCTTCCAACCGGTTTTGACAGGCTCCAACCGGACCAGACCGGATGAAACCGGTTTTGACCGGCTCAAACCAGACCAGACAGGCTCAAACCTGTTTTGACCAGCTCAAACCGGCCAGAGAGGCTCAAACCGGTTTTGACCGCTCAAACCGCTCAAACCGCTCAAACCGGTTTTGACCGCCTCAAACCGGACTAGACCGGCTCAAACCGGGCCAGACCGGCTCAAACCGGTTGTGACCGCCTCAAACCGGACTACAACCGGACCAGAACGGCTCAATCCAGTTTTGACCGGCTCAAACCAGACCAGACCGGCTCAAACCTGTTTTGACCGGCTCAAACCGGGCCAGAGAGGCTCAAACCGGTCAAACCGGACCAGACCAGCTGAAACCTGTTTTGACCAGCTCAAACCGGGCCAGAGAGGCTCAAACCGGTTTTGACCGGCTCAAACCGGACTCAAACCGGACTAGACCGGCTCAAACCGGTTTTGACGGGCTCAAACCGGACTGAAACCAGACTAGACTGGCTCAAACCAGTTTTGACCGGCTCAAACCAGAGTCAAACGGGTTTTGACCAGATCAAACCAGGCCAGACCGGCTCAAACCGGTTTTGACGGGCTCAAACCGGACTCAAACCAGACCAGACCGGCTCAAACCTGTTTTGACTGGCTCAAACCAGACTCAAACCGCACCAGACCAGCTCAAACCGTTTTTGACCGGCTGAAAACGGACTCAAACCGGACTGAAACCAGACTAGACTGGCTCAAACCAGAGTCAAACGGGTTTTGACCAGATCAAACCAGGCCAGACCGCTCAAACCAGACCAGACCGGCTCAAACCTTTTTTGACCAGCTCAAACTGGATTCTAACCGGACCAGACCATCTCAAACCGGTTTTGACGGGCTCAAACCGGACTGAAACTGTAACAGACCGGCTAAAACCGGCTCACGCCAGACCAGACCGGCTCAAACCGGCTCAAACCGCACCAGAACATCTCAAACCGGTTTTCACCAGCTCTAACCGGACTCATACGGGTTTTGACCCGATCAAACCAGGCCAGACCGGCTCAAACCGTTTTGACCGGCTCAAACCGGACTCAAACCGGCCCAGACCGCTTCCAACCGGTTTTGACAGGCTCAAACCGGACCAGACCGGCTCAAACCGAACCAGACCGGCTCAAACCGGTTTTGACCGCCTCAAACCGGACTACAACCGGACCAGAACGGCTCAATCCAGTTTTGACCGGCTCAAACCAGACCAGACCGGCTCAAACCTGTTTTGACCAGCTCAAACCGGGCCAGAGAGGCTCAAACCGGGTCAAACCGGACCAGACCAGCTGAAACCTGTTTTGACTGGCTCAAACCAGAGTCAAACGGGTTTTGACCAGATCAAACCAGGCCAGACTGGCTCAAACCGGTTTTGACGGGCTCAAACCGGACTGAAACCAGACTAGACTGGCTCAAACCAGTTTTGACCGGCTCAAACCAGAGTCAAACGGGTTTTGACCAGATCAAACCAGGCCAGACCGGCTCAAACCGGTTTTGACCGGCTCAAACCGGACTCAAACCAGACCAGACCGGCTCAAACCTGTTTTGACTGGCTCAAACCAGACTCAAACCGCACCAGACCGGCTCAAACCGTTTTTGACCGGCTGAAAACGGACTCAAACCGGACTAGACCGGCTCAAACCGGTTTTGAAACGCTCAAACCGGACTGAAACTGTAACAGACCGGCTAAAACCGGCTCACGCCAGACCAGACCGGCTCAAACCGGCTCAAACCGCACCAGAACATCTCAAACCGGTTTTCACAGGCTCCAACCGGACCAGACCGGATGAAACCGGTTTTGACCGCCTCAAACCAGACCAGACAGGCTCAAACCTGTTTTGACTGGCTCAAACCAGACTCAAACCGCACCAGACCGCTCAAACCGCTCAAACCGGTTTTGACCGCCTCAAACCGGACTAGACCGGCTCAAACCGCACCAGACCGGCTCAAACCGGTTTTGACCGCCTCAAACCGGACTACAACCGGACCAGAACGGCTCAATCCAGTTTTGACCGGCTCAAACCGGCTCAAACCGGTTTTGACCGGCTCAAACCGGACTAGACCGGCTCAAACCGGTTTTGACCAGCTCAAACCGGGCCAGAGAGGCTCAAACCGGTCAAACCGACCAGACCATCTCAAACCGGTTTTGAAACGCTCAAACCGGACTAGACCGGCTCAAACCGGTTTTGACCGGCTCAAACCGGACTCAAACCGGCCCAGACCGCTTCCAACCGGTTTTGACGGGCTCAAACCGGACTAGACCGGCTCAAACCGCACCAGACCGGCTCAAACCGGTTTTGACGGGCTCAAACCGGACTACAACCGACCAGAACGGCTCAATCCAGTTTTGACCGCTCAAACCGCTCAAACCGGACTAGACCGGCTCAAACCGGACTCAAACCGACTAGACCGGCTCAAACCGGTTTTGACCGCTCAAACCAGACCAGACCGGCTCAAACCGGCTCAAACCAGACCAGACCGCTCAAACCTGTTTTGACCAGCTCAAATCGGACTCAAACCTTTTGACCAGCTCAAACTGGATTCTAACCGACCAGACCATCTCAAACCGGTTTTGACGGGCTCAAACCGACTGAAACCAGACTAGACTGGCTCAAACCAGTTTTGACCGGCTCAAACCAGACCAGACCGCTCAAACCGTTTTGACCGGCTCAAACCGGCTCAAACCGGCTCAAACCGGTTTTGACCGGCTCAAACCGGCTCAAACCGGACTCAAACCAGACCAGACCGGCTCAAACCGGCTCAAACCTGTTTTGACTGGCTCAAACCGGTCAAACCGACCAGACCATCTCAAACCGGTTTTCACCAGCTCTAACCGACTCATACGGGTTTTGACCCGATCAAACCAGGCCAGACTGGCTCAAACCGGTTTTGACCGGCTCAAACCAGACTCAAACCGCACCAGACCGCTCAAACCGCTCAAACCGGTTTTGACCGGCTCAAACCGCACCAGACCGGCTCAAACCGCACCAGACCGGCTCAAACCGGTTTTGACCGCCTCAAACCGGACTACAACCGGACCAGAACGGCTCAATCCAGTTTTGACCGGCTCAAACCGGACTAGACCGGCTCAAACCTGTTTTGACCAGCTCAAACCGGGCCAGAGAGGCTCAAACCGGTCAAACCGGACCAGACCAGCTGAAACCTGTTTTGACTGGCTCAAACCAGAGTCAAACGGGTTTTGACCAGATCAAACCAGGCCAGACTGGCTCAAACCAGGCCAGACCGGCTCAAACCGGTTGTGACCGGCTCAAACCGGACTGAAACCAGACTAGACTGGCTCAAACCAGTTTTGACCGGCTCAAACCAGAGTCAAACGGGTTTTGACCAGATCAAACCAGGCCAGACCGCTCAAACCGGTTTGAGCGGTTTGAGCGGTTTGAGCCGGTCAAAACCGGTTTGAGCGGTCTAGTCCGGTTTGAGCGGTCTGGTCTGGTTTGAGTCCGGTTTGAGCCGGTCAAAACCGGTTTGAGCCGGTCTGGTCTGGTTTGAGTCCGGTTTGAGCCCGTCAAAACCGGTTTGAGCGGTCTGGTCTGGTTTGAGTCCGGTTTGAGCCGGTCAAAACCGGTTTGAGCCAGTCTGGCCTGGTTTGATCTGGTCAAAACCCGTTTGACTCTGGTTTGAGCGGTCAAAACCGGTTTGAGCCGGTCTGGTCTGGTTTGAGTCCGGTTTGAGTCCGGTTTGAGCCGGTCTGGTCTGGTTTGAGCCAGTCAAAACAGGTTTGAGCCGGTCTAGTCCGGTTTGAGGCGGTCAAAACCGGTTTGAGCCGGTCTAGTCGGTTTGAGGCGGTCAAAACCGGTTTGAGCCGGTCTGGTCTGGTTTGAGTCCGGTTTGAGGCGGTCAAAACCGGTTTCATCCGGTCTGGTCGGTTTGAGTCTGGTTTGAGCCGGTCTGGTGCGGTTTGAGCCGGTCAAAACCGGTTGGAAGCGGTCTGGGCGGTTTGAGTCCGGTTTGAGCCGGTCAAAACCGGTTTGAGCCAGTCTGGCCTGGTTTGATCGGGTCAAAACCCGTATGAGTCCGGTTAGAGCTGGTGAAAACCGGTTTGAGATGTTCTGGTGCGGTTTGAGCCGGTTTGAGCCGGTCTGGTCTGGCGTGAGCCGGTTTTAGCCGGTCTGTTACAGTTTCAGTCCGGTTTGAGCGTTTCAAAACCGGTTTGAGCCGGTCAAAACTGGTTTGAGCCAGTCTAGTCTGGTTTCAGTCGGTTTGAGCGGTCTAGTCCGGTTTGAGCCGGTCAAAACGGTTTGAGCGGTCTGGTGCGGTTTGAGTCTGGTTTGAGCCAGTCAAAACAGGTTTGAGCCGGTCTGGTCTGGTTTGAGCCGGTTTGAGCCGGTCTGGTGCGGTTTGAGCCGGTCAAAACCGGTTTGAGCGGTCTGGTCTGGTTTGAGCCAGTCAAAACAGGTTTGAGCGGTCTGGTCTGGTTTGAGCCAGTCTGGCCTGGTTTGATCTGGTCAAAACCCGTTTGACTCTGGTTTGAGCGGTCTGGTGCGGTTTGAGCCGGTCTGGTCCGGTTTGAGCCGGTCAAAACCGGTTGGAAGCGGTCTGGGCCGGTTTGAGTCCGGTTTGAGCCGGTCAAAACCGGTTTGAGCCGGTCTGGCCTGGTTTGATCGGGTCAAAACCCGTATGAGTCCGGTTAGAGCTGGTGAAAACCGGTTTGAGATGTTCTGGTGCGGTTTGAGCCGGTTTGAGCCGGTCTGGTCTGGCGTGAGCCGGTTTTAGCCGGTCTGTTACAGTTTCAGTCCGGTTTGAGCCTGTCAAAACCGGTTTGAGCCGGTCTGGTCTGGTTTGAGTCCGGTTTGAGCCGGTCAAAACCGGTTTGAGCCAGTCTGGCCTGGTTTGATCTGGTCAAAACCCGTTTGACTCTGGTTTGAGCCAGTCAAAACAGGTTTGAGCCGGTCTGGTCTGGTTTGAGTCTGGTTTGAGCCGGTCAAAACTGGTTTGAGCCAGTCTAGTCTGGTTTCAGTCCGGTTTGAGCCCGTCAAAACCGGTTTGAGATGGTCTGGTCCGGTTAGAATCCAGTTTGAGCTGGTCAAAACAGGTTTGAGCCGGTCTGGTCTGGTTTGAGCCGGTCAAAACTGGATTGAGCCGTTCTGGTCTGGTTTTAGTCCGGTTTGAGCCGGTCTGGCCTGGTTTGATCTGGTCAAAACCCGTTTGACTCTGGTTTGAGCGGTCTGGTCTGGTTTGAGTCCGGTTTGAGCCGGTTTGAGCGGTCTAGTCCGGTTTGAGTCCGTTTGAGCTGGTCAAAACAGGTTTGAGCCGGTCTGGTCTGGTTTGAGCCGGTCAAAACCGGTTTGAGCCGGTCTGGCCTGGTTTGATCGGGTCAAAACCCGTATGAGTCCGGTTAGAGCTGGTGAAAACCGGTTTGAGATGTTCTGGTGCGGTTTGAGCCGGTTTGAGCCGGTTTGAGCCAGTCTGGTCTGGTTTGAGCGGTCAAAACTGGTTTGAGCCAGTCTAGTCTGGTTTCAGTCCGGTTTGAGTCCGGTTTGAGCCGGTCAAAACCGGTTTGAGATGGTCTGGTCCGGTTAGAATCCAGTTTGAGCTGGTCAAAACAGGTTTGAGCGGTCTAGTCCGGTTTGAGCCGGTCAAAACCGGTTTGAGCCGGTCTAGTCCGGTTTGAGCGGTTTGAGCCGGTCTGGTCTGGCGTGAGCGGTTTTAGCCGGTCTGTTACAGTTTCAGTCGGTTTGAGCCGGTCTGGTCTGGTTTGAGCGGTCAAAACCGGTTTGAGCCGGTCTGGTGCGGTTTGAGTCTGGTTTGAGCCAGTCAAAACAGGTTTCAACTGGTCTGGTCGGTTTGAGTCCGTTTGAGCCGGTCTGGTCTGGTTTGAGTCCGGTTTGAGCCAGTCAAAACCGGTTTGAGCCGGTCTGGTCTGGTTTGAGTCCGGTTTGAGCCGGTCAAAACCGGTTTGAGCCAGTCTGGCCTGGTTTGATCGGGTCAAAACCCGTATGAGTCCGGTTAGAGCTGGTGAAAACCGGTTTGAGATGTTCTGGTGCGGTTTGAGCCGGTTTGAGCCGGTCTGGTCTGGTTTGAGCCGGTTTGAGCCGGTCTGGTGCGGTTTGAGTCTGGTTTGAGCCGGTCAAAACCGGTTTGAGCCGGTCTAGTCCGGTTTGAGCGGTCAAAACCGGTTTGAGCCGGTCTGGTCTGGTTTGAGTCCGGTTTGAGGCGGTCAAAACCGGTTTCATCGGTCTGGTCGGTTTGACCGGTTTGAGCCAGTCTAGTCTGGTTTCAGTCGGTTTGAGCGGTCTAGTCCGGTTTGAGCCAGTCAAAACAGGTTTGAGCCGGTCTGGTCTGGTTTGAGTCCGGTTTGAGCCGGTCAAAACCGGTTTGAGCCGGTCTGGTCTGGTTTGAGTCCGGTTTGAGCCGGTCAAAACCGGTTTGAGCCGGTCTGGCCTGGTTTGATCTGGTCAAAACCCGTTTGACTCTGGTTTGAGCCGGTCAAAACTGGTTTGAGCCGGTCTAGTCCGGTTTGAGTCCGGTTTGAGCCCGTCAAAACCGGTTTGAGATGGTCTGGTCCGGTTAGAATCCAGTTTGAGCTGGTCAAAAAAGGTTTGAGCGGTCTAGTCGGTTTGAGGCGGTCAAAACCGGTTTCATCCGGTCTGGTCGGTTTGACCGGTTTGAGCCGGTTTGAGCCGGTCTGGTCTGGCGTGAGCCGGTTTTAGCCGGTCTGTTACAGTTTCAGTCGGTTTGAGCCGGTCTGGTCTGGTTTGAGCCGGTCAAAACCGGTTTGAGCCGGTCTGGTCTGGTTTGAGTCCGGTTTGAGCCGGTCAAAACCGGTTTCATCCGGTCTGGTCGGTTTGACCGGTTTGAGCCAGTCAAAACAGGTTTGAGCCGGTTTGAGCCGGTTTGAGCGGTCTAGTCCGGTTTGAGCCGGTCACAACCGGTTTGAGCCGGTCTGGCCTGGTTTGATCTGGTCAAAACCCGTATGAGTCCGGTTAGAGCTGGTGAAAACCGGTTTGAGATGTTCTGGTGCGGTTTGAGCCGGTTTGAGCCGGTCTGGTCTGGCGTGAGCCGGTTTTAGCCGGTCTGTTACAGTTTCAGTCCGGTTTGAGCGTTTCAAAACCGGTTTGAGCCGGTCTAGTCCGGTTTGAGTCCGTTTTCAGCCGGTCAAAAACGGTTTGAGCCAGTCTAGTCTGGTTTCAGTCGGTTTGAGCGGTCTAGTCGGTTTGAGGCGGTCAAAACCGGTTTCATCCGGTCTGGTCGGTTTGACCGGTTTGAGCCGGTCTAGTCGGTTTGAGGCGGTCAAAACCGGTTTGAGCCGGTCTGGCCTGGTTTGATCTGGTCAAAACCCGTTTGACTCTGGTTTGAGCCAGTCAAAACAGGTTTGAGCCAGTCTGGTCTGGTTTGAGCCGGTTTGAGCCGGTCTGGTCTGGTTTGAGCCGGTCAAAACTGGTTTGAGCCAGTCTAGTCTGGTTTCAGTCCGGTTTGAGCCCGTCAAAACCGGTTTGAGATGGTCTGGTCGGTTTGACCGGTTTGAGCCGGTCAAAACCGGTTTGAGCCGGTCAAAACCGGTTTGAGCGGTCTAGTCGGTTTGAGGCGGTCAAAACAGGTTTCAGCTGGTCTGGTCCGGTTTGACCCGGTTTGAGCCGGTCTGGCCTGGTTTGATCGGGTCAAAACCCGTATGAGTCCGGTTAGAGCTGGTGAAAACCGGTTTGAGCCGGTTTGAGCCGGTTTGAGCGGTCTAGTCCGGTTTGAGTCCGTTTGAGCCGGTCAAAACCGGTTTGAGCGGTCTAGTCCGGTTTGAGCCGGTCAAAACCGGTTTGAGCCGGTTTGAGCGGTCTGGTCTGGTTTGAGCCGGTCAAAACCGGTTTGAGCGGTCACAACGGTTTGAGCCGGTCAAAACCGGTTTGAGATGTTCTGGTGCGGTTTGAGCCGGTTTGAGCCGGTCTGGTCTGGTTTGAGTCGGTTTGAGCCGGTCTAGTCCGGTTTGAGCCGGTCTGGTGCGGTTTGAGTCTGGTTTGAGCCGGTCAAAACCGGTTTGAGCCAGTCTAGTCTGGTTTCAGTCCGGTTTGAGTCCGGTTTGAGTCCGTTTTCAGCCGGTCAAAACGGTTTGAGCGGTTTGAGCGGTCTGGTGCGGTTTGAGTCTGGTTTGAGCCAGTCAAAACAGGTTTGAGCCGGTCTGGTCTGGTTTGAGTCGGTTTGAGCGGTCAAAACCGGTTTGAGCCAGTCTGGCCTGGTTTGATCTGGTCAAAACCCGTTTGACTCTGGTTTGAGCCAGTCAAAACAGGTTTGAGCCGGTCTGGTCTGGTTTGAGCCGGTTTGAGCCGGTCTGGTCTGGTTTGAGCCGGTTTGAGCGGTCAAAACCGGTTTGAGCCGGTCTAGTCCGGTTTGAGTCCGGTTTGAGCCGGTCAAAACCGGTTTCATCCGGTCTGGTCGGTTAGAATCCAGTTTGAGCTGGTCAAAACAGGTTTGAGCCGGTCAAAACGGTTTGAGCCGGTCTGGTGCGGTTTGAGCCGGTTTGAGCCGGTCAAAACCGGTTTGAGCGGTCTAGTCCGGTTTGAGCCGGTCTGGTCTGGTTTGAGCCGGTTTGAGCCGGTCAAAACCGGTTTGAGCCAGTCTAGTCTGGTTTCAGTCGGTTTGAGCGGTCACAACGGTTTGAGCCGGTCAAAACCGGTTTGAGATGGTCTGGTCGGTTTGAGTCCGGTTTGAGTCCGGTTTGAGCCCGTCAAAACCGGTTTGAGCCGGTCTGGCCTGGTTTGATCTGGTCAAAACCCGTTTGACTCTGGTTTGAGCCAGTCAAAACAGGTTTGAGCCTGTCTGGTGCGGTTTGAGTCTGGTTTGAGCCAGTGAAAACAGGTTTGACACGGTCTGGTCTGCTTTGAGTCCGGTTTGAGCTGGTCAAAACCGGTTTGAGCCAGTCTGGCCTGGTTTGATCTGGTCAAAACCCGTTTGACTCTGGTTTGAGCCGGTCAAAACGGGTTTGAGCCGGTCTAGTCTGGTTTCAGTCCGGTTTGAGCCGGTCAAAACCGGTTTGAGCCGGTCTGGCCTGGTTTGAGCGGTCAAAACCGGTTTGAGCCGGTCAAAACGGTTTGAGCGGTCTGGTGCGGTTTGAGCCGGTCAAAACCGGTTTGAGCGGTCTGGTCTGGTTTGAGCCGGTCAAAACCGGTTTGAGCCGGTTTGAGCGGTCTGGTCTGGTTTGAGCCGGTCAAAACCGGTTTGAGCCGGTTTGAGCCGGTCAAAACCGGTTTGAGATGTTCTGGTGCGGTTTGAGCGGTTTGAGCCGGTTTGAGCCGGTCTGGTCTGGTTTGAGTCCGGTTTGAGTCCGTTTGAGCCGGTCTAGTCCGGTTTGAGCCGGTCTGGTGCGGTTTGAGTCTGGTTTGAGCCGGTCAAAACCGGTTTGAGCCAGTCTAGTCTGGTTTCAGTCCGGTTTGAGTCCGGTTTGAGTCCGTTTTCAGCCGGTCAAAAGCGGTTTGAGCGGTTTGAGCGGTCTGGTGCGGTTTGAGTCTGGTTTGAGCCAGTCAAAACAGGTTTGAGCCGGTCTGGTCTGGTTTGAGTCGGTTTGAGCGGTCAAAACCGGTTTGAGCCAGTCTGGCCTGGTTTGATCTGGTCAAAACCCGTTTGACTCTGGTTTGAGCCAGTCAAAACAGGTTTGAGATGTTCTGGTCGGTTTGAGTCCGGTTTGAGCCGGTTTGAGCCGGTCTGGTCTGGTTTGAGCCGGTGAAAACCGGTTTGAGCGGTTTGAGCTGGTCTGTTCCTGTTTGAGCCGGTCTGTTCCTGTTTGAGTCCGGTTTGAGCCGTTCAAAACCGGTTTGAGCCGGTCTGGTCTGGTTTGAGCCGGTCTGGTCGGTTTGAGCCAGTCAAAACAGGTTTGAGCCGGTCTGGTCGGTTTGAGTCGGTTTGAGTCCGGTTTGAGCCAGTCAAAACAGGTTTGAGCCGGTCTGGTCTGGTTTGAGTCCGGTTTGAGCGGTCAAAACCGGTTTGAGCCGGTCTGGCCTGGTTTGATCTGGTCAAAACCGGTTTGAGCCGGTCTGGTCGGTTTGAGCCGGTCAAAACCGGTTTGAGCCGGTCTGGTCTGGTTTGAGTCCGGTTTGAGCCAGTCAAAACCGGTTTGAGATGTTCTGGTCGGTTTGAGTCCGGTTTGAGTCCGGTTTGAGCTGGTCAAAACCGGTTTGAGTCCGGTTTGAGCTGGTCAAAACCGGTTTGAGCCGGTCTGGTCGGTTTGAGCCGGTTTGAGCCGGTCTGGTCGGTTTGAGTCCGGTTTGAGCGGTCAAAACCGGTTTGAGCCGGTCTGGTCGGTTTGAGTCCGGTTTGAGCTGGTCTGTTCCTGTTTGAGTCGGTTTGAGCCGGTCAAAACCGGTTTGAGCCGGTCTGGTCTGGTTTGAGCCGGTTTGAGCCGGTCTGGCCTGGTTTGATCTGGTCAAAACCGGTTTGAGCCGGTCTGGTCTGGTTTGAGCCGGTCAAAACCGGTTTGAGCCGGTCTGGTCTGGTTTGAGCCGTTCAAAACCGGTTTGAGCCGGTCAAAACCGGTTTGAGCCGGTCTGGTCTGGTTTGAGCCGGTCTGTTCCTGTTTGAGCCGGTCAAAACCGGTTTGAGCCAGTCAAAATCGGTTTGAGCCGGTTTGAGCCGGTTTGAGCCGGTCAAAACCGGTTTGAGCCGGTCTGGCCTGGTTTGATCTGGTCAAAACCCGTTTGAGTCGGTTTGAGCCGGTGAAAACCGGTTTGAGATGTTCTGGTCGGTTTGAGTCGGTTTGAGCCGGTTTGAGCCGGTCTGGTCTGGTTTGAGCCGGTTTGAGCCGGTCTGTTCCTGTTTGAGTCCGGTTTGAGCCAGTCAAAACAGGTTTGAGCCGGTCTGGTCTGGTTTGAGTCCGGTTTGAGCTGGTCAAAACCGGTTTGAGCCGGTCTGGCCTGGTTTGATCTGGTCAAAACCCGTTTGAGTCGGTTTGAGCCGGTCAAAACCGGTTTGAGCCGGTCTGGTCTGGTTTGAGCCGGTTTGAGCCGGTCTGGTCTGGTTTGAGCCGTTCAAAACCGGTTTGAGCGGTCTGGCCTGGTTTGATCTGGTCAAAACCGGTTTGAGCCGTTCAAAACCGGTTTGAGCCGGTCTGTTCCTGTTTGAGCCGGTCAAAACCGGTTTGAGCCAGTCAAAACCGGTTTGAGCCGGTCTGGTCGGTTTGAGTCCGGTTTGAGTCCGGTTTGAGCCGGTCAAAACCGGTTTGAGTCCGGTTTGAGCCGGTCTGGTCGGTTTGAGCGGTTTGAGCCGGTCAAAACCGGTTTGAGCCAGTCAAAATCGGTTTGAGCCGGTTTGAGCCGGTTTGAGCCGGTCAAAACCGGTTTGAGATGTTCTGGTCGGTTTGAGTCCGGTTTGAGCCAGTCAAAATCGGTTTGAGCCGGTCTGGCCTGGTTTGATCTGGTCAAAACCCGTTTGAGTCCGGTTTGAGCCAGTCAAAACCGGTTTGAGCCGGTCTGGTCTGGTTTGAGCCGGTTTGAGCCGGTCTGGTCTGGTTTGAGCCGTTCAAAACCGGTTTGAGCCGGTCTAGTCCGGTTTGAGTCTGGTTTGAGCCGTTCAAAACCGGTTTGAGCCGGTCTGGTCCGGTTTGAGCTGGTCAAAACCGGTTTGAGCCAGTCAAAACCGGTTTGAGCCGGTCTGGTCTGGTTTGAGTCCGGTTTGAGCGGTCAAAACCGGTTTGAGTCCGGTTTGAGCCGGTCTGGTCCGGTTTGAGCGGTTTGAGCCGGTCAAAACCGGTTTGAGCCGGTCTGGTCGGTTTGAGTCGGTTTGAGCCAGTCAAACAGGTTTGAGCCGGTCTGGTCCGGTTTGAGTCCGGTTTGAGCCAGTCAAAATCGGTTTGAGCCGGTCTGGCCTGGTTTGATCTGGTCAAAACCCGTTTGAGTCGGTTTGAGCCAGTCAAAACCGGTTTGAGCCGGTCTGTTCCTGTTTGAGTCCGGTTTGAGTCCGGTTTGAGCTGGTCTGTTCCTGTTTGAGCCGGTCAAAACCGGTTTGAGCCGGTCTGGCCTGGTTTGATCTGGTCAAAACCGGTTTGAGCCGGTCTGGTCGGTTTGAGTCCGGTTTGAGCTGGTCAAAACCGGTTTGAGCCGGTCTGGTCGGTTTGAGCCGGTCTGTTCCTGTTTGAGTCCGGTTTGAGTCCGGTTTGAGCCAGTCAAAACCGGTTTGAGCCGGTCTGGTCCGGTTTGAGCGGTCAAAACCGGTTTGAGTCCGGTTTGAGCCGGTCTGTTCCTGTTTGAGTCGGTTTGAGCGGTCAAAACCGGTTTGAGCCAGTCAAAATCGGTTTGAGCCGGTTTGAGCCGGTTTGAGCCGGTCAAAACCGGTTTGAGATGTTCTGGTCGGTTTGAGTCCGGTTTGAGCCAGTCAAAATCGGTTTGAGCCGGTCTGGCCTGGTTTGATCTGGTCAAAACCCGTTTGAGTCGGTTTGAGCCAGTCAAAACCGGTTTGAGCCAGTCTGTTCCTGTTTGAGTCCGGTTTCAGTCTGGTTTGTGCTGGTCTGGTCCGGTTTGAGCCAGTCAATACCGGTTTGAGCCGGTCAAAACCGGTTTGAGCGGTCAAAACCGGTTTGAGCCGGTCTGGTCTGGTTTGAGTCCGGTTTGAGCTGGTCAAAACCGGTTTGAGCCGGTCTGGTCGGTTTGAGCCGGTCTGTTCCTGTTTGAGTCCGGTTTGAGTCCGGTTTGAGCCAGTCAAAACCGGTTTGAGCGGTCTGGTCGGTTTGAGCGGTCAAAACCGGTTTGAGCCGGTCTAGTCCGGTTTGAGCCAGTCAAAACCGGTTTGAGCCGGTCTGGTCTGGTTTGAGCCAGTCAAAACCGGTTTGAGCCGGTCTGGTCTGGTTTGAGTCCGGTTTGAGCTGGTCAAAACCGGTTTGAGCCGGTCTGGTCCGGTTTGAGCTGGTCTGTTCCTGTTTGAGCCGGTCAAAACCGGTTTGAGCCAGTCAATACCGGTTTGAGCCGGTTTGAGCCGGTCTGGTCGGTTTGAGCCAGTCAAAACCGGTTTGAGCCGGTCTGGCCTGGTTTGATCTGGTCAAAACCCGTTTGAGTCCGGTTTGAGCTGGTCAAAACCGGTTTGAGATGTTCTGGTCGGTTTGAGTCGGTTTGAGCCGGTTTGAGCCGGTCTGGTCGGTTTGAGTCCGGTTTGAGCCAGTCAAACAGGTTTGAGCCGGTCTGGTCTGGTTTGAGTCCGGTTTGAGCGGTCAAAACCGGTTTGAGCCGGTCTGGTCCGGTTTGAGTCCGGTTTGAGCCGGTCAAAACCGGTTTGAGCCGGTCTGGTCGGTTTGAGTCCGGTTTGAGCCGTTCAAAACCGGTTTGAGCCGGTCTGGTCCGGTTTGAGCCGGTCAAAACCGGTTTGAGCCAGTCAAAACCGGTTTGAGCCGGTCTGGTCTGGTTTGAGTCCGGTTTGAGTCGGTTTGAGCGGTCAAAACCGGTTTGAGCGGTCAAAACCGGTTTGAGATGTTCTGGTCGGTTTGAGTCGGTTTGAGCCAGTCAAACAGGTTTGAGCCGGTCTGTTCCTGTTTGAGTCCGGTTTGAGCCAGTCAAACAGGTTTGAGCCGGTCTGGTCCGGTTTGAGCGGTGAAAACCGGTTTGAGCCAGTCAAAATCGGTTTGAGCCGGTCTGGCCTGGTTTGATCTGGTCAAAACCCGTTTGAGTCGGTTTGAGCCGGTCAAAACGGGTTTGAGCCGGTCTGGTCTGGTTTGAGTCCGGTTTGAGTCTGGTTTGAGCCGGTCTGGTCCGGTTTGAGCCAGTCAAAACCGGTTTGAGCTGGTCTGGTCCGGTTTGAGCCGGTCAAAACCGGTTTGAGCCTGTCAAAACCGGTTTGAGCCAGTCAAACAGGTTTGAGCCGGTCTGGTCGGTTTGAGTCCGGTTTGAGCCGGTCAAAACCGGTTTGAGTCGGTTTGAGCCGGTCTGTTCCTGTTTGAGTCCGGTTTGAGTCTGGTTTGAGCCAGTCAAAACCGGTTTGAGCGGTCTGGTCCGGTTTGAGCCGGTCAAAACCGGTTTGAGCTGGTCTGGTCCGGTTTGAGCGGTCAAAACCGGTTTGAGCCGGTCTGGTCCGGTTTGAGTCCGGTTTGAGCCGGTCAAAACCGGTTTGAGATGTTCTGGTCGGTTTGAGCCGGTTTGAGCCGTTCAAAACCGGTTTGAGCCGGTCTGGTCTGGTTTGAGCCGGTTTGAGCCGGTCTGGTCTGGTTTGAGCCGGTTTGAGCCGGTCTGGTCGGTTTGAGCCGGTCAAAACCGGTTTGAGCCGGTCTGGTCCGGTTTGAGTCTGGTTTGAGCCGGTCTGGTCCGGTTTGAGTCGGTTTGAGCCGGTCAAAACCGGTTTGAGCCGGTCTGGTCCGGTTTGAGTCCGGTTTGAGCCGGTGAAAACCGGTTTGAGCCGGTCTGGTCAGGTTTGATCCGGTTTGAGCCGGTCAAAACCGGTTTGAGCCAGTCTGGTCCGGTTTGAGTCCGGTTTGAGCCGGTCTGGTCTGGTTTGAGCCGGTCAAAACGGGTTTGAGACGGTCTGGTCCGGTTTGAGTCCGGTTTGAGCGGTCAAAACCGGTTTCAGCCGGTCTGGTTCGGTTTGAGCCGGTCTGGTCCGGTTTGAGCCTGTCAAAACCGGTTTGAGCTGGTCTGGTCCGGTTTGAGTCCGGTTTGAGCGGTCAAAACCGGTTTGAGCCGGTCTGGCCTGGTTTGATCTGGTCAAAACCCGTATGAGTCGGTTTGAGCCGGTGAAAACCGGTTTGAGATGTTCTGGTCGGTTTGAGCCAGTTTGAGCCGGTCTGGTCTGGTTTGAGCCGGTTTGAGCCGGTCTGTTCCTGTTTGAGTCAGTTTGAGCCGGTCAAAACCGGTTTGAGCCGGTCTGGTCGGTTTGAGCCGGTCAAAACCGGTTTGAGCCAGTCTAAGAACCAGTCTGGTGCGGTTTGATCCGGTTTGAGCCGGTCAAAACCGGTTTGAGTCCGGTTTGAGCCGGTCTGGTCCGTTCGGTTTGAGCCGGTCAAAACCGGTTTGAGCCGGTCTGGTCCGGTTTGAGTCCGGTTTGAGCCAGTCAAAACAGGTTTGAGCCGGTCTGGCCTGGTTTGAGTCCGGTTTGAGCCAGTCAAAACAGGTTTGAGCCGGTCTGGTCGGTTTGAGTCGGTTTGAGCCAGTCAAAACAGGTTTGAGCGGTCAAAACCGGTTTGAGCCGGTCAAAACCGGTTTGAGCGGTCAAAACCGGTTTGAGCCGGTCTGGTCGGTTTGAGTCCGGTTTGAGGTGGTCAAAACCGGTTTGAGCTGGTCAAAACCGGTTTGAGCCAGTCAAAACAGGTTTGAGCCGGTCTGGTCCGGTTTGAGTCCGGTTTGAGCCGGTCAAAACCGGTTTGAGATGTTCTGGTCGGTTTGAGTCGGTTTGAGCCGTTCAAAACCGGTTTGAGCCGGTCTGGTCAGGTTTGAGCCGGTTTGAGCCGGTCTGGTCCGGTTTGAGCCGGTCTGGTCGGGTTTGATCCGGTCAAAACCCGTTTGAGTCCGGTTTGAGCGGTCTGGTCGGTTTGAGTCCGGTTTGAGCCGGTCTGGTCCGGTTTGAGTCGGTTTGAGCCGGTCAAAACCGGTTTGAGCCGGTCTGGTCCGGTTTGAGTCCGGTTTGAGCCGGTGAAAACCGGTTTGAGCCGGTCTGGTCAGGTTTGAGCCGGTTTGAGCCGGTCAAAACCGGTTTGAGCCGGTCTGGTCGGGTTTGATCCGGTTTGAGCCGGTCTGGTCTGGTTTGAGCCGGTCAAAACCGGTTTGAGCCGGTCTGGTCCGGTTTGAGTCCGGTTTGAGCCGGTCAAAACCGGTTTCAGCCGGTCTGGTTCGGTTTGAGCCGGTCTGGTCCGGTTTGAGCCTGTCAAAACCGGTTTGAGCTGGTCTGGTCCGGTTTGAGTCCGGTTTGAGCCGGTCAAAACCGGTTTGAGCCGGTCTGGCCTGGTTTGATCTGGTCAAAACCCGTATGAGTCCGGTTTGAGCGGTGAAAACCGGTTTGAGATGTTCTGGTCGGTTTGAGTCAGTTTGAGCCGGTTTGAGCCGGTCTGGTCTGGTTTGAGCCGGTTTGAGCCGGTCTGTTCCTGTTTGAGTCGGTTTGAGCCGTTCAAAACCGGTTTGAGCCGGTCTGGTCGGTTTGAGCCGGTCAAAACCGGTTTGAGCCAGTCTAAGAACCAGTCTGGTGCGGTTTGATCCGGTTTGAGCCGGTCAAAACCGGTTTGAGTCGGTTTGAGCCGGTTTGAGCCGGTCTGGTCCGTTCGGTTTGAGCGGTCAAAACCGGTTTGAGCCGGTCTGGTCCGGTTTGAGTCCGGTTTGAGCCAGTCAAAACAGGTTTGAGCCGGTCTGGCCTGGTTTGAGTCCGGTTTGAGCCAGTCAAAACAGGTTTGAGCCGGTCTGGTCCGGTTTGAGTCCGGTTTGAGCCAGTCAAAACAGGTTTGAGCGGTCAAAACCGGTTTGAGCCGGTCTGGTCCGGTTTGAGCCGGTCAAAACTGGTTTGAGCCGGTCTGGTCGGTTTGAGTCCAGTTTGAGCCGGTCTGGTCTGGTTTGAGCCGGTCAAAACCGGTTTGAGCCGGTCTGGTCGGTTTGAGTCCGGTTTGAGCGGTCAAAACCGGTTTCAGCCGGTCTGGTTCGGTTTGAGCCGGTCTGGTCCGGTTTGAGCCTGTCAAAACCGGTTTGAGCTGGTCTGGTCCGGTTTGAGTCCGGTTTGAGCCGGTCAAAACCGGTTTGAGCCGGTCTGGCCTGGTTTGATCTGGTCAAAACCCGTATGAGTCCGGTTTGAGCGGTGAAAACCGGTTTGAGATGTTCTGGTCCGGTTTGAGCCGGTTTGAGCCGGTTTGAGCCGGTCTGGTCTGGCTTGAGCCGGTTTGAGCCGGTCTGTTCCTGTTTGAGTCCGGTTTGAGCCGTTCAAAACCTGGTAGACCCGGTCTGGTCTGGTTTGAGCCGGTCAAAACCGGTTTGAGCCAGTCAAAACAGGTTTGAGCCAGTCTGGTCTGGTTTGAGCCGGTTTGAGCCGGTCAAAACCGGTTTGAGTCGGTTTGAGCCGGTCTGGTCCGTTCGGTTTGAGCGGTCAAAACCGGTTTGAGCCGGTCTGGTCGGTTTGAGTCCGGTTTGAGCCAGTCAAAACAGGTTTGAGCCGGTCTGGCCTGGTTTGAGTCCGGTTTGAGCCAGTCAAAACCGGTTTGAGCCGGTCTGGTCCGGTTTGAGTCGGTTTGAGCCAGTCAAAACAGGTTTGAGCCGGTCAAAACCGGTTTGAGCCGGTCTGGTCCGGTTTGAGCCGGTCAAAACTGGTTTGAGCCGGTCTGGTCGGTTTGAGTCCGGTTTGAGCTGGTCAAAACCGGTTTGAGCCGGTCTGGTCCGGTTTGAGCGGTCTGGTCGGTTTGAGCCAGTCAAAACCGGTTTGAGCCGGTCTAGTCCGGTTTGAGTCCGGTTTGAGCCGTTCAAAACCTGGTAGACCCGGTCTGGTCCGGTTTGAGCCGTTCAAAACCGGTTTGAGCCAGTCTAAGAACCAGTCTGGTGCGGTTTGATCCGGTTTGAGCCGTTCAAAACCGGTTTGAGTCGGTTTGAGCGGTCTGGTCGGTTTGAGCCGGTTTGAGCTGGTCAAAACCGGTTTGAGTCGGTTTGAGCCGGTCAAAACCGGTTTGAGCCTGTCTGCTCGGATTTGAGTCCGGTTTGAGCCGGTGAAAACCGGTTTGAGCCAGTCTGGTCTGGTTTGAGCCGGTCTGTTCCGTTCCCAGTTTGAATCCGGTTTGAGCCGGTCAAAACCGGTTTGAGCGGTCTGGTCGGTTTGAGCCGGTCTAATACAGTCAAAACAGGTTTGAGCCGGTCTGTTCCTGTTTGAGTCCGGTTTGAGCCAGTCAAAACCGGTTTGAGTCGGTCCAGTTTGGTTTGAACCGTTCAAAACCGGTTTGAGCCAGTCTGGTCAGGTTTTAGCTGGTTTGAGCCGTTCTGGTCAGGTTAGAGCCAGTTTGGTCGGGTTTGAGTTGGTCAAAACAGGTTTGAGCCTGTCTGGTCCCGTTTGAGTCCGGTTTGAGCGGTCAAAACCGGTTTGAGGTGGTCTGCTGCGATTTGATCTGGTCAAAACACGTTTGAGTCCGGTTTGAGCCGGTCAAAACCGGTTTGAGCCGTTCTGGTCGGTTTGATCCGGTCAAAACCGGTTTGAGTCCGGTTTCAGCCGGCCTAAACCGGTTTGAGCCGGTCTGGATCGGTTTGATCCAGTCAAAACCGGTTTGAGCCGGTCTAATACAGTCAAAACAGGTTTGAGCCTGTCTGGTCCCGTTTGAGTCTGGATTGAGCCGGTCAAAACCGGTTGGAGCCAGTCTGGCCTGGTTTGATCCGGTCAAAACCCGTATGAGTCCGGTTTGAGCCGGTGAAAACCGGTTTGAGATGTTCTGGTCCGGTTTGAGCCGGTTTGAGCCGCTCTGTTGCTGTTTGAGTCCGGTTTGAGCCGTTAAAAACCGGTTTGAGCTGATATAGTCCGGTTTGAGTCCGGTTTCAACCGGTCAAAACCGGTTGGAGAAGGTCTGGTCCCGTTTGAGTCCGGTTTGAGCCAGTCAAAACAGATTTGAGCCCATCTGGTCCAGTTTGAGTCCAGTTTGAGCTGGTCTGGCCTGGTTTGATCTTGTCAAAACCCGTTTGACTCTGATTTGAGCCGGTCAAAACTGGTTTGAGCCAGTCTGGTCTGGTTTGAGTCCCGTTTGAGCCAGTAAAAACAGGTTTGAGCCAGTCTGGTCCGGTTTGAGTCCAGTTTGAGCCTGTCAAAACCGGTTTGAGCCGGTCTGACCTGGTTTGATCTGGTCAAAACCCGTTTGACTTTTGTTTGAGCCGGTTAAAACTGGTTTGAGCCGTTCTGCTCCAGTTTGATCCGGTTTGAGCCGGTCTGGTCCGGTTTGAGCCGGTTTGAGCCGGTCAAAACCGGTTTGAGCGGTCTGGTCCGGTTTGAGTCCGGTTTGAGCCGTTCAAAACCTGGTAGACCCGGTCTGGTCTGTAATGAGACGGTTAAAACCAGTTTGAGCCAGTCTAAGAGCCGGTCTGGTGCGGTTTGATCCGGTTGGAGCCAGTCAAAACATATTTAGTCCGTTTTGAGCCGGTCTGGTCCGTTCCGGTTTGAGCCGCTCAAAACCGGTTTGAGCCGGTCTGGTACAGTTTGAGTCCGGTTTGAGACGGTCAAAACAGGTTTGAGCCCGTCTGGTCCAGTTTGAGTCCGGTTTGAGCCGGTCAAAACCGGTTTGAGCCGGTCTGGCCTGGTTTGATCTCGTCAAAACCCGTTTGACTCTGGTTTGAGCCGGTCAAAACTGGTTTGAGCCGTTCTGGTCCGGTTTGATCCGGTTTGAGCCGGTCTGGTCTGGTTTGAGCCGGTTCAAACCGGATTTAGCCGGTCTGGTCCGGTTTGAGTCCGGTTTGAGCCGTTCAAAACCTGGTAGACCCGGTCTGGTCTGTAATGAGACGGTTAAAACCGATTTGAGCCAGTCTAAGAGCCGGTCTGGTGCGGTTTGATCCCGTTGGAGCCGGTCAAAACATATTTAGTCCGTTTTGATCCGATCTGGTCCGTTCCGGTTTGAGCCGCTCAAAACCGGTTTGAGCTGGTCTGGTCCGGTTTGAGTCTGGTTTGAGGTAGTCAAAACAGGTTTGAGCGCATCTGGCCGGTTTGAGTCCGGTTTGAGCCAGTCAAAATCGGTTTGAGCTGGTATGGCCTGGTTTGATCCGGTCAAAACCGGTTTGAGTCGGTCTAATACGGTCAAAACATGTTTGAGCCGGTCTGCTCGGATTTGAGTCCGGTTTGAGGCGGTAAAAACCGGTTTCAGTCCGGTTTGAGCCGGTCTGTTCCGTTCCCAGTTTGAATCCGGTTTGAGCCGGTCAAAACCGGTTTGAGCCGGTCAAAACCGGTTTGAGTCGGTTTGAGCGGTTTGAGCCGGTCTGGTCTGGTTTGAGCGGTTTGAGCCGTCAAAACCGGTTTGAGTCGGTCTAATACAGTCAAAATAGGTTTGAGCTGGTCTGGTCCGGTTTGAGTCCGGTTTGAGGCGGTCAAAACCGGTTTGAGCCAGTCAAAACCGGTTTGAGCCGGTCTGTTCCGTTCCCAGTTTGAATCGGTTTGAGCCGTCAAAACCGGTTTGAGCCGGTCTGTTCCTGTTTGAGTCCGGTTTGAGCGGTCAAAACCGGTTTGAGCGGTCAAAACCGGTTTCAGCCGGTTTGTTTCGGTTTGAGCCGGTCTGGTCCGGTTTGAGCCGGTCAAAACCGGTTTGAGCCAGTCAGGTCTGGTTTGAGTCCGGTTTAAGCCGGTCAAACCCGGTTTGAGCCGGTGTGGTCTGTTTTGAGCCGTCAAAACCGGTTTGAGTCCGGTTTGAGCCAGTCAAAACCGGTTTGAGATGTTCTGTTCTGGTTTGAGCCAGTTTGAGCCAGTCTGGTCCGGTGTGAGTCGGTCATAACCGGTTTGACACGCTGTGGTCCGGTTTGAGTCCGATTTGAGCCAATCAAAACCGGTTTGAGCCGGTCTGGTCCGGTTTGATCCGGTCAAAACCCGTTTGAGTCCGGTTCGAGCCGATCAAAACCGGTTTGAGCCGGTCTGGTCCGGTTTGAGTCCGGTTTGAGCTGGTCAAAACGGGTTTGAGCCGGTCTGGATCAGTTTCATCCAGTCAAAACCGGTTTGAGCCGGTCTAATACAGTCAAAACAGGTTTGAGCCTGTCTGGTCCCGTTTGAGTCTCGTTTGAGCCGGTCAAAACCCGTTTGTGTCCGGTTTCATCCGGACTAAACCGGTTTGAGCCAGTCTGGATCCGTTTGATCCAGTCAAAACCGGTTTCAGCCGGTCTAATACAGTCAAAACAGGTTTGAGCCTGTCTGGTCCCGTTTGAGTCTCGTTTGAGCCGGTCAAAACCGGTTTGAGCCGGTCTGGCCTGGTTTGATCCGGTCAAAACCCGTATGAGTCCGGTTTGAGCGGTGAAAACCGGTTTGAGATGTTCTGGTCCGGTTTGAGCCAGTTTGAGCCTGTCTGGTCTGGCTTGAGCCGGTTTGAGCTGGTCTGTTCCTGTTTGAGTCGGTTTGAGCCATTCAAAACCGGTTTGAGCCGATATAGTCCGGTTTGAGTCCAGTTTCAGGCGGTAAAACCGGTTTGAGCCGTCTGGTCTGGTTTGAGTCGGTTTGAGCCAGTCAAAACATGTTTGAGCCCATCTGGTCCGGTTTGAGTCCGTTTTGAGCCGGTCTGGCCTGGTTTGATCTGGTCAAAACCCGTTTGACTCTGGTTTGAGCCGGTCAAAACTGGTTTGAGCCAGTCTGGTCCGGTTTGAGTCTGGTTTGAGCCAGTCAAAACAGGTTTGAGCCGGTCTGGTCTGGTTTGAGTCCGGTTTGAGCCGGTCAAAACCGGTTTGAGCCGGTCTGGCCTGGTTTGATCTGGTCAAAACCCGTTTGACTCTGGTTTGAGCTGGTCAAAACTGGTTTGAGCCGGTCTGGTCCGGTTTGAGCTGGTCAAAACCGGTTTGAGCTGGTCTGTTCCTGTTTGAGTCCGGTTTGAGTCCGGTTTGAGCCTGTCTGGTCCCGTTTGAGTCCGGTTTGAGCGGTTTGAGCCGGTCAAAACCGGTTTGAGCCGATATAGTCCGGTTTGAGTCCAGTTTCAGCAGGTCAAAACCATTTTGTGCCGGTCTGGTCCGGTTTCATCCGGTCAAAACCGGTTTGAGCCAGTCTGATCGGGTTTGATCCGGTTTGAGCCGGTCTGGTCTGGTTTGAGCCGGTCAAAATCGGTTTGAGCCGGTCTGGTCCGGTTTTAGTCCGGTTTGAGTCGGTCAAAACCGGTTTCATCTGGTCTGGTTCGGTTTGAGCCAGTCTGGTCCGGTTTGAGCCTGTCAAAACCGAATGGAACCGGTCTGGGCCGGTTTGAGTCCTGTTTGAGCCAGTCAAAACAGGTTTGAGCCCGTCTGGTCCTGTTTGAGTCCGGTTTGAGCCGGTCAACACCGGTTTGAGCCGGTCTGGCCTAGTTTGATCTGGTCATAACCCGTTTGACTCTGGTTTGAGCCAGTCAAAACTGGTTTGAGCCGTTGTGGTCCGGTTTGATCCCGTTTGAGCCGGTCTGGTCTGGTTTGAGCCGGTTCAAACAGGTTTTAGCCGGTCTGGTCGGGTTTGAGTCCGGTTTGAGCCGTTCAAACCCTTATAGACCCGGTCTGGTGCGTAATGAGACTTTTAAAACTGGTTTGAGCCAGTCTAAGAACCAGTCTGGGGTGGTTTGATCCGGTTGGAGCCGCTCTAAACATGTTTGAGTCCGTTTTGAGCCGGTCTGGTCCGGTCCGGTTTGAGCCGGGCAAAACCGGTTTGAGTTGGTCTAATACGGTCAAAACATGTTTGAGCCGGTCTGCTCGGATTTGAGTCCAGTTTCAGGCGGTAAAAACCGAATTCAGTCCGGTTTGAGCCGGTCTGTTCCGTTCCCAGTTTGAATCCGGTTTGAGCCGGTCAAATCCGGTTTGAGCCGGTCCGGTCCATTTTTAGCCGGTCTAATACGGTCAAAACATGTTTGAGCCGGTCTGCTCGGATTTGAGTCCAGTTTCAGGCGGTAAAAACCGGATTCAGTCCGGTTTGAGCCGGTCTGTTCCGTTCCCAGTTTGAATCCGGTTTGAGCTGGTCCGGTCCGGTTTGAGCCGGTCTAATACAGTCAAAATAGGTTTGAGCTGGTCGGTTCCGGTTTGAGTCCGGTTTCAGCCACTGAAAACCAGTTTGAGGCGGTCCGGTTTGGTTTGAACCGTTCAAAACCGGTTTGAGCCGGTCTGGTCAGGTTTTAGCTGGTTTGATCCGTTCTGGTCAGGTTAGAGCCTGTTTGGTCGGGTTTGAGTCGGTCAAAACCGGTTTGAGCCCGTCTCGTCCGGTTTGAGCCGGTCAAAACCGGTTTGAGGTGGTCTGCTGTGATGTGATCTGGTCAAAACACGTTTGAGTCCGGCTTGAGCCGGTCAAACCCGGTTTTACCTGTTCTGGACCGTTTCAATCCGGTCAAAACCACTTTGAGTCCGCTTTCAGCCAGCCTAAACCGGTTTGATCCGGTCTGGATCGCTTTGATCCAGTCAAAAGCGGATTGAGCCGGTCTAATACAGTCAAAACCGGTTTGAGCCTGTCTGGTTTCGTTTGAGTCTGGTTTGAGCCGGTCAAAACCGGTTTGAGTCCGGTGTCAGCCGGACTAAACCGGATTGAGCCGGTCTGGATCCGTTTGATCCAGTCAAAACCGGTTTGAGCTGGTCTAATACAGTGAAAACAGGTTTGAGCCTGTCTGGTCCCGTTTGAGTCTCGTTTGAGGCGGTCAAAACCGGTTTGAGCCGGTCTGGCCTGGTTTGATCCGGTCAAAACCCGTATGAGTCCAGTTTGAGCTGGTGAAAACCGGTTTGAGATGTTCTGGTCCGGTTTGAGCCGGTTTGAGCCGGTCTGGTCTGGCTTGAGCCGGTTTGAGCTGGTTTGAGCCGTTCTGGTCCGGTTTGAGCTGGTTTGAGCCGGTTTGAGCCGTTCAAAACCGGTTTGAGCCGATATAGTCCAGTTTGAGTCTGGTTTCAACTGGTAAAAACCGGTTTGAGCCAGTCTGGTCCCGTTTGAGTCCGGTTTGAGCCAGTCAAAACAGATTTGAGCCCATCTGGTCCGGTTTGAGTCCAGTTTGAGCCAGTCTGGCCTGGTTTGATTTGGTCAAAACCCGTTTGACTCTGGTTTGAGTCAGTCAAAACCAGTTTGAGCCAGTCTGGTCTGGTTTGAGTCCCGTTTGAGCCAGTAAAAACAGGTTTGAGCCGGTCTGGTCCGGTTTGAGTCCGGTTTGAGCCGGTCAAAACCGGTTTGAGCCGGTCTGGCCCGGTTTGATCTGGTCATAACCCGTTTGACTCTGGTTTGAGCCGGTCAAAACTGGTTTGAGCCGTTCTGGTCCGGTTTGATCCGGTTGGAGCCAGTCAAAACAGGTTTGAGCCTGTCTGGTCCCGTTTGAGCCGGTCTGTTCCTGTTTGAGCCGGTTTGAGCCGCTCAAAACGGGTTTGAGCCGGTCTGGTCCGGTTTGAGTCTGGTTTGAGCCAGTCAAAACCGGTTTGAGCTGGTCTGGCCTGGTTTGATCCGGTCAAAACCCGTATGAGTCCAGTTTGAGCTGGTGTAAACCGGTTTGAGATGTTCTGCTCTGGTTTGAGCCGGTCTGAGCCTGTCTGGTGTGGCTTGAGCCGGTTTGAGCCGGTCTGTTCCTGTTTGAGTCCGGTTTCAGCCGGTCAAAACCAGTTTGAAACGATCCAGTTTGGTTTGAACTGTTCAAAACTGGTTTGAGCTGGTCTGCTCAGGTTTGAGCTGGTTTGAGCCGGTCTGGTCGGGTTAGAGCCGTTCAAAACCGGTTTGAGCCGGCCTAGTCCGGTTCGAATCTGGTTTCAGCCGGTCAAAACCGGTTTGAGCCGGTCTGGCCTGGTTTGATCCAGTCAAAACGCGTATGAGTCTGGTTTGAGCCGGTGAAAACCGGTTTGAGATATTCTGGTCCGGTTTGAGGCGGTTTGAGCCGGTCTGGTCTGGTTTGAGCCTTTTGTGCCGGTCTGTTCCTGTTTGAGCCGGTCTGTTCCTGTTTGAGTCCGGTTTGAGCCGTTCAAAAAAGGTTTGAAGCGGTCTAGTCCGGTTTGAGTCCGGTTTCAACTGGTCAAAACCGGTTTGAGTCGGTCTGGTCCGGTTTGAGTCCTGTTTGAGCCAGTCAAAACAGGTTTGACCCCTCTGGTCCGGTTTGAGTCCGGTTTGAGCCGGTCAAAACCGGTTTGAGCCGGTCTGGCCTGGTTTGATCTGGTCAAAACCCGTTTGACTCTGGTTTGAGCCGGTCAAAACTGGTTTGAGCCGTTGTGGTCCGGTTTGATCCCGTTTGAGCCGGTCTGGTCTGGTTTGAGCCGGTTCAAACCGGTCTTAGCCGATCTGGTTCGGTTTGAGTCCAGTTTGAGCCGTTCAAAACCTTGTAGAACCAGTCTGGTCCGTAATGAGACGGTTAAAACCAGTTTGAGCCAGACTAAGAGCCGGTCTGGTGCGGTTTGATCCGGTTGCAGCCAGTCAGAACATGTTTAGTCCGTTTTGAGCCGGTCTGGTCCGTTCCGGTTTGAGCCGGTCTGGTCCGCTTTGAGTCCGGTTTGAGGCAGTCAAAACAGGTTTGAGCCCGTCTGGCCGGTTTGAGTCCGGTTTGAGCCAGTTAAAATCTGTTTGAGCCGCTCTGGCCTGGTTTGATCTGGTCAAAATGCGTTTGAGTCCGGTTTGAGCCGGTCAAAACCGGTTTGAGCCGGTCTGGTCTGGTTTGAGTCCGGTTTGAGCCAGTCAAAACAGGTTTGATCTGGTCTGGTCCGGTTTGAGTCCGGTTTGAGCCGCTCAAAACCGGTTTGAGGCGGTCTGGTCCGGTTTGAGTCCGGTTTGAGCCAGTCAAAACAGATTTGAGCCCGTCTGGCCTGTTTGAGTCCAGTTTGAGCCTGTCAAAATCTGTTTGAGCCGGTCTGGCCTGGTTTGATCTGGTCAAAACCCCTTTGAGTCAGGTTTGAGCCGGTCAAAACCGGTTTGAGCCGGTCTGGTCTGGTTTGAGTCCGGTTTGAGCCAGTCAAAACAGGTTTGAGCCGGTCTGGCCTGGTTTGATCTGGTCAAAACCCGTTTGACTCTGGTTTAAGCCGGTCAAAACTGGTTTGAGCCGTTCTGGTCCGGTTTGATCCGGTTTGAGTCCGGTTTGAGCCTGTCAAAACCGGTTTGAGCTGGTCTGCTCCAGTTTGAGTCCGGTTTGAGCCATTCAAAACCGGTTTGAGCCAGTCTTGTCGGATTTGATCTGGTTTGAGCCTTTCTGGTTTGGTTTGAGCCGGTCAAAACCGGTTTGAGCCGGTCTGGTGCAGTTTTAGTTAGGTTTGAGCCGGTCAAAACCGGTTTCAGCCGGTTTGTTTCGGTTTGAGCCGGTCTGGTCCGGTTTGAGCCTGTCAAACCGGTTGGAAACGGTCTGGGCCGGTTTGAGTCCGATTTGAGCCGGTCAAAACCGGTTTGAGCCGGTCTGGCCTGGTTTGATCCGGTCAAAACCCGTATGAGTCCGGTTTGAGCCAGTGAAAAACGGTTTGAGATGTTCTGTTCTGGTTTGAGCCCGGTTTGTGCCGGTCTCGTCCAGTTTGAGCCGGTCAAAACCGGTTTGAGCCCGTCTCGTCCGGTTTGACCCGGTCAAAAAAGGTTTGAGCCGGTCTGCTGCGGTTTGATCTGGTCAAAACACGTTTGAGTCCAGTTTGAGCCGGTCAAAACCGGGTTTAGCCGTTCTGGTCCGTTTCAATCCGGCCTAAACCGGTTTGAGCCGGTCTGGATCAGTTTCATCCAGTCAAAACCGGTTTGAGCCGGTCTAATACAGTCAAAACAGGTTTGAGCCTGTCTGGTCCCGTTAGAGTCTGGTTTGAGCCGGTCAAAACCCGTTTGTGTCCGGTTTCATCCGGACTAAACCGGTTTGAGCCAGTCTGGATCCGTTTGATCCAGTCAAAATCGGTTTCAGCCGGTCTAATACAGTCAAAACAGGTTTGAGCCTGTCTGGTCCCGTTTGAGTCTCGTTTGAGCCGGTCAAAACCGGTTTGAGCCGGTCTGGCCTGGTTTGATCCGGTCAAAACCCGTATGAGTCCGGTTTGAGCCGGTGAAAACCGGTTTGAGATGTTCTGGTCCGGTTTGAGCCAGTTTGAGCCTGTCTGGTCTGGCTTGAGCCGGTTTGAGCTGCTCTGTTGCTGTTTGAGTCCGGTTTGAGCCATTCAAAACCGGTTTGAGCCGATATAGTCCGGTTTGAGTCCGGTTTCAAATGGTCAAACCGGTTTGAGACGGTCTGGTCCGGTTTGAGTCCGGTTTGAGCCAGTCAAAACATGTTTGAGCCCATCTGGTCCGGTTTGAGTCCAGTTTGAGCCGGTCTGGCCTGGTTTGATCTGGTCAAAACCCGTTTGTCTCTGGTTTGAGCCGGTCAAAACTGGTTTGAGCCAGTCTGGTCTGGTTTGAGTCTGGTTTGAGCCAGTCAAAACAGGTTTGAGCCGGTCTGGTCTGGTTTGAGTCCGGTTTGAGCCGGTAAAAACGGGTTTGAGCCGGTCTGGCCTGGTTTGATCTTGTCAAAACCAGTTTTACTCTGGTTTGAGCTGGTCAAAACTGGTTTGAGCTGTTCTGGTTCTGTTTGATCCGGTTTGAGCTGGTCTGGTCTGGTTTGAGCCGTTTCAAACCGGTCTTACCCGGTCTGGTCCTGTTTGAGTCCGGTTTGTGCCGGTCAAAACCGGTTTGAGCCGGTCTGGCCTGGTTTGATCTGGTCAAAACCCGTTTGACTCTGGTTTGAGCCAGTCAAAATTGATTTGAGCCGTTCTGCTCTGGTTTGATCCCGTTTGAGCCGGTCTGGTCTGGTTTGAGCCGATGCAAACCGGTTTTAGCTGGTCTGGTCCGGTTTGATTCCGGTTTGAGCCGTTCAAAACCTGGTAGACCCGGTCTGGTCCGTAATGAGATGGTGAAAACCGGTTTGAGCCAGTCTAAGAACCGGTCTGGTGCGGTTTGATCCGGTTGGAGCCGGTCAAACATGTTTGAGTTGCGTTTTGAGCCGGTCTGGTCTGTTCCGGTTTGAGCCGGTCAAAACCGGTTTGAGTCGGTCTAATACAGTCAAAACATGTTTGAGCCGGTCTGCTCGGATTTGAGTCCGGTTTGAGGCGGTAAAAACCGGATTCAGTCCGGTTGGAGCCGGTCTGTTCCGTTCCAGAGTGAATCCGGTTTGAGCCGGTCAAAACCGGTTTGAGCCGGTCCGGTCCATTTTTAGCCGGTCTAATACGGTCAAAATAGGTTTGAGCCGGTCTGTTCCGGTTTGAGTCTGGTTTCAGCCACTCAAAACCGGTTTGAGTCGGTCCAGTTTGGTTTGAACCGTTCAAAACCGGTTTGAGCCAGTCTGGTCAGGTTTTAGCTGGTTTGAGCCGTTCTGGTCAGGTTAGAGCCAGTTTGGTCGGGTTTGAGTTCGTGAAAACAGGTTTGAGCCCATCTCGTCCGGTTTGAGCCGGTCAAAACCGGTTTGAGGTGCTCTGCTGCGATTTGATCTGGTCAAAACACGTTTGAGTCCGGCTTTAGCCGGTCAAAACCGGTTTTAGCCGTTCTGGACCGTTTCGATCCTGTCAAAAGCAGTTTGAGTCCGGTTTCAGCTGGCCTAAACCGGTTTGAGCCGGTCTGGATTGGTTTGATCCAGTCAAAAGCGGTTCGTGCCGGTCTAATACAGTCAAAACAGGTTTGAGCCTGTCTGGTCCCGTTTGAGTCTGGATTGAGCCGGTCAAAACCGGTTGGAGCCAGTCTGGCCTGGTTTGATCCGGTCAAAACCCGTATGAGTCCGGTTTGAGCCGGTGAAAACCGGTTTGAGATGTTCTGGTCCGGTTTGAGCCGGTTTGAGCCGCTCTGTTGCTGTTTGAGTCCGGTTTGAGCCGTTAAAAACCGGTTTGAGCCGATATAGTCCGGTTTGAGTCCGGTTTCAACCGGTCAAAACCAGTTGGAGAAGGTCTGGTCCCATTTGAGTCCGGTTTGAGCCAGTCAAAACAGATTTGAGCCCATCTGGTCCAGTTTGAGTCCAGTTTGAGCTGGTCTGGCCTGGTTTGATCTGGTCAAAACCCGTTTGAATTTTGTTTGAGCCGGTTAAACTGGTTTGAGCCGTTCTGGTACGGTTTGATCCGGTTTGAGCCGGTCTGGTCTGGTTTGAGCCGTTTCAAACCGGTCTTAGCTGGTCTGGTCCTGTTTGAGTCCAGTTTGAGCCGTTCAAAACCTGGTAGACCCGGTCTGGTCTGTAATGAGACGGTTAAAACCGGTTTGAGCCAGTCTAAGAGCCGGTCTGGTGCGGTTTGATCCAGTTGGATCCGGTCAAAACATATTTAGTCCGTTTTGAGCCGGTCTGGTCCGTTCCGGTTTGAGCCGGTCAAAACCGGTTTGAGCCGGTCAAAATCAGTTTGAGCCGGTCTGACCTGGTTTGGTCTGCTCAAAACATGTTTGAGTACGGTTTGAGCCGGTCAAAACCGGTTTGAGCCGGTCTGGTCTGGTTTGAGTCTGGTTTGAGTCCTGTTTGTGCCGGTCTCTTCCAGTTTGAGCCAGTCAAAACCGGTTTGAGCCAGACTAATACGGTCAAAACTTGTTGTGCCGGTCTGCTCGGATTTGAGTCTGGTTTGAGGCGGTAAAAACCGGTTTCAATCCGGTTTGAGCCGGTCTGTTCCGTTCCGGTTTGAATCCGGTTTGAGCCAGTCACAACCGGTTTGAGCCGGTCTGGTGCGGTTTGAGCCGCTCAAAACCAGTTCAAGTCGGTCCGGTTTGAGCCGGACAAAACCGGTTCGAGTCGGTCCGATCCGGTTTGAGCCGGTCAAAACCGGTTTGAGCTGGTCCGGTCCAGTTTGGTCTGGTCAAAACACGTTTGAGTCCGGTTTGAGCCGGTCAAAACCGGTTTGAGCCGGTCTTGTCGGGTTTGATCCGGTTTGAGCCTTTCTGGTCTGGTTTGAGCTGGTCAAAACCGGTTTGAGCCGGTCTGGTCCATTTTTAGTTAGGTTTGAGCCGTTCAAATCCGGTTTCAGCCGGTTTGGTTCAGTTTGAGCTGGTCTGGTCCAGTTTGAGGCTGTCAAAACCGGTTGGAAACGGTCTGGGTAGGTTTGAGTCCGGTTTGAGCCGGTCAAAACCGTTTTGAGCCTATCTGGCCTGGTTTGATCCGGTCAAAACCAGTATGAGTCCGGTTTGAGCCGGTGAAAACCGGTTTGAGATGTTCTGGTCCGGTTTGTGTCCGGTTTGTGCCGCTCTCGTCCAGTTTGAGCCTGTCAAAACCGATTTGAGCCCGTCTCTTCCGGTTTGACCCAGTCAAAACCGATTTGGGCCGGTCTGCTGTGGTTTGATCTGGTCAAAACACGTTTGAGTCCGGTTTGAGCCGGTCAAAACCGGTTTTAGCCATTCTGGTCCGTTTTGATCCAGTCAAAACCGGTTTGAGTCCGGTTTCAGTGGGCCTAAACCGGTTTGAGCCGGTCTGGATCGGTTTGATCCAGTCAAAACCGGTTTGAGCCGGTCTAATACAGTCAAAACAGGATTGAGACTGTCTGGTCCCGTTTGAGTCTGGTTTGAGCCGGTCAAAACCGGTTTGAGTCCGGTTTCAGCCGGACTAAACCGGTTTGAGCAGGTCTGGATCCGTTTGATCCAGTCAAAACCGGTTTGAGCCAGTCTAATACAGTCAAAACAGGTTTGAGCCTGTCTGGTCCCGTTTGAGTCTCATTTGAGCCGGTCAAAACCGGTTTGAGCCGGTCTGGCCTGGTTTGATCCGGTCAAAACCCGTATGAGTCCGGATTGAGCCGGTGAAAACCGGTTTGAGATGTTCTGGTCCGGTTTGAGCCGGTTTGAGCCGGTCTGGTCTGTCTTGAGCCGGTTTGAGCCGCTCTGTTGCTGTTTGAGTCCGGTTTGAGCCGTTCAAAATCGGCTTGAGCCGATATAGTCCAGTTTGAGTCCGGTTTCAACTGGTCAAAACCGGTTTGAGCCGGTCTGGTCCGGTTTGAGTCCGGTTTGAGGCAGTCAAAACAGGTTTGAGCCCGTCTGGCCGGTTTGAGTCTGGTTTGAGATGGTCAAAATCGGTTTGAGCCGGTCTGGCCTGGTTCGATCTGGTCAAAACCCGTTTGAGTCCAGTTTGAGCCGGTCAAAACCGGTTTGAGCCGGTCTGGTCTGGTTTGAGTCCGGTTTGAGTCCGGTCTGTGCCGGTCTCTTCCAGTTTGAGCCAGTCAAAACTGGTTTGAGCCGGTCTAATACGGTCAAAACTTGTTGTGCCGGTCTGCTCGGATTTGGGTCCGGTTTGAGGTGGTAAAAACCGGTTTAAGTCCGGTTTTAGCCGGTCTGTTCCTGTTTGAGCCGGTTTGAGCCGGTTTGAGCCGGTCAAAACCGGTTTGAGCCAGTCTGGTCCGTTTGAGCCGGTCAAAACCGGTTTGAGTCGGTTTGAGTCTGGTCGGTTTGAGCCGGTCAAAACCGGTTTGAGTCGGTTTGAGCCGGTCTGGTTTGAGCCGGTCAAAACCGGTTTGAGCTGGTCTGGTCCAGTTTGGTCTGGTCAAAACACGTTTGAGTCCGGTTTGAGGCAGTCAAAACAGGTTTGAGCCGGTCTGGTCTGTTCGGTTTGAGTCTGGTTTGAGCCTTTCTGGTCTGGTTTGAGCTGGTCAAAACCGGTTTGAGCTGTCTGGTCCGGTTTGAGTCCGGTTTGAGCTGGTCAAAACCGGTTTGAGCTGTCTGGTCCGTTTGATCCAGTCAAAACCGGTTTGAGCCGATATAGTCCAGTTTGAGTCTGGTTTGAGCCGGTCAAAACCGGTTTGAGCGGTCTGGTCTGGTTTGAGTCGGTTTGAGCCAGTCAAAACAGGTTTGAGCCGTCTGGTCGGTTTGAGTCCAGTTTGAGCCGGTCTGGCCTGGTTTGATCTGGTCAAAACCCGTTTGACTCTGGTTTGAGCCGGTCAAAACTGGTTTGAGCCGTTCTGGTCCGGTTTGATCCGGTTTGAGCCGGTATGGTCTGGTTTGAGCCGTTTCAAACCGGTCTTAGCCGGTCTGGTCCAGTTTGAGTCCGGTTTGAGACGTTCAAAACCTGGTAGACCCGGTCTGGTCCGTAATGAGACAGATAAAACCGGTTTGAGCCAGTCTAAGAGCCGGTCTGGTGCGGTTTAATCCGGTTGGAGCCGGTCAAAACATATTTAGTCCGTTTTGAGCCGGTCTGGTCCTTTCCGGTTTGAGCCGCTCAAAACCGGTTTGAGCCAGTCTCGTACGGTTTGAGTCCAGTTTGAGGCAGTCAAAACAGGTTTGAGCCCTTCTGGCCGGTTTCAGTCTGGTTTGAGCCGGTCAAAACCGGTTTGAGACCATCTCTTCCGGTTTGAGCTGGTCAAAACCAGTTTGAGCCGGTCTGCTGCGGTTTGATCTGGTCAAAACACGTTTGAGTCCGGTTTGAGCTGGCCAAAACCGGTTTTAGCCGTTCTGGTCCGTTTCGATCTGGTTTGAGCCGGTCAAAACCGGTTTGACCGGCTCAAACCGGTTTGAGCCTGTCAAAACCGGTTTCAGCCGGTCAAAACGGTTTGAGCCAGTTTGAGCCGGTCAAAACCGGTTTGACCGGCTCAAACCAGAGTCAAACGGGTTTGACCAGATCAAACCAGGCCAGACTGGCTCAAACCGGTTTGAGCGGTGAAAACCGGTTTGAGCCGGTCTAATACAGTCAAAACAGGTTTGAGCTGGTCAAAACTGGTTTGAGCCAGTCTGGTCGGTTTGAGTCGGTTTGAGCCGGTCTGGTCCTGTTTGAGTCCAGTTTGAGCCAGTCTGGTCGGTTTGAGTCGGTTTGAGCCAGTTTGAGCCGGTCAAAACTGGTTTGAGCCAGTTTGAGCCGGTCTGGTCAGTTTGAGTCGGTTTGAGCGGTGAAAACCGGTTTGAGTCCAGTTTGAGCGGTCAAAACAGGTTTGAGTCCGGTTTGATCCGGTTTGAGTCCGTTTGAGCTGGTCAAAACCGGTTTGAGCCGGTCTGGTCAGTTTGATCCTGTCAAAACCGGTTTGAGCCGGTCTAATACAGTCAAAACAGGTTTGAGCCTGTCTGGTCCGTTTGAGTCTGGTTTGAGCCGGTCAAAACCGGTTTGAGCCGGTCTGGCCTGGTTTGATCGGTCAAAACCCGTATGAGTCCGGTTTGAGCTGGTCAAAACCGGTTTGAGACGGTCTGGTCCGGTTTGAGCAGTCAAAACCGGTTTGAGCTGTCTGGTCCGGTTTGAGCTGGTTTGAGCCGTCTGGTCGGTTTGAGTCGGTTTGAGCCGGTCAAAACCGGTTTGAGCCGGTCTGGTCTGGTTTGAGTCCGGTTTGAGTCCGGTTTGAGCCGGTCTGTTCCTGTTTGAGCCAGTCAAAACCGGTTTGAGCCGGTCTGGTCGGTTTGATCTGGTCAAAACCGTTTGAGTCGGTTTGAGCCGGTCTGGTCAGTTTGAGTCCGGTTTGAGGCGGTAAAACCGGTTTCAGTCCGGTTTGAGCCAGTCAAAACCGGTTTGAGCCTGTCTGGTCCGGTTTGAGTCGGTTTGAGCGGTCAAAACCGGTTTGAGCCAGTCAAAACCGGTTTGAGCCGTCAAAACCGGTTTGAGTCGGTTTGAGCCGTCTGGTCGGTTTGAGCGGTCAAAACAGGTTTGAGTCCGGTTTGAGTCGGTTTGAGCCAGTCTGGTCCGTTTGAGCTGGTCTGGTCCAGTTTGGTCTGGTCAAAACCGTTTGAGTCGGTTTGAGCGGTCAAAACGGTTTGAGCCGGTCTGTTCCGGTTTGAGTCCGTTTGAGCCGGTCTGGTCTGGTTTGAGCCGGTCAAAACCGGTTTGAGCCTGTCTGGTCGGTTTGAGCCGTTCTGGTCCGGTTTGAGCCTGTCAAAACCGGTTTGAGCGGTCTGGTCGGTTTGAGTCGGTTTGAGCCATTCAAAACCGGTTTGAGCCGGTCTGGCCTGGTTTGATCTGGTCAAAACCGTTTGAGTCGGTTTGAGCCGTTCAAAACCGGTTTGAGATGTTCTGGTCGGTTTGAGTCGGTTTGAGCCGGTCTGGTCAGTTTGAGCCAGTCAAAACCGGTTTGAGCCGTCTGGTCCGGTTTGAGCTGGTCAAAACCGTTTGAGCGGTCTGTCTGGTTTGATCTGGTCAAAACCGTTTGAGTCCGGTTTGAGCCGGTCAAAACCGGTTTGAGCCGTTGTGGTCTGTTTCAATCCGATCAAAACCGGTTTGAGCCGTCTGTCCGGTTTGAGTCCGGTTTGAGCTGGTCAAAACCAGTTTGAGCCGTCTGTCCGGTTTGAGCTGGTTTGAGCCAGTCTGGTCGGTTTGATCCGTTTGAGCGGTCTGGCCCGGTTTGAGCTGTCAAAACGGTTTGAGCTGGTCTGGTCGGTTTGAGTCCGGTTTGAGCGGTCAAAACAGTTTGAGTCCGGTTTGAGCGGTCAAAACAGGTTTCAGCCGGTCTGGTCGGTTTGTTCCAGTTTGAGCCGGTCTGGTCCGTTTGAGTCGGTCAAAACCGGTTTGAGCCAGTCTGGTCCAGTTTGAGCTGGTCTGGTCTGGTTTGAGCAGTCAAAACCGGTTTGAGTCTGGTCTGGTTTGAGCGGTCTAATACAGTCAAAACAGGTTTGAGCCGGTCTGGTCCAGTTTGATGCGGTTTGAGCCCTTCTGGTCCTTTTTGAGCCAGTTTGAGCCGGTCTGTTCTGATTTGAGTCTGGTTTGAGCTGGTCAAAACCGGTTTGAATCGGTCTGGTCCGGTTTGAGCCAGTCTGGTGAGGTTTGATCCGGTCTGGTCTGGTTTGAGCCGTCAAAACCGGTTTGAATCGGTCTGGTCTGGTTTGAGCCGGTCAAAAAAAGGTTGAGCCAGTCTGGTCCGGTTTGAGCAGGTCGAAACCGGTTTGAGCCGGTCTAATACGGTCAAAACTGGTTTGAGCCGGTCTGGCCCGGTTTGACTCGTTTGAACCGGTCAAAACCGGATTGAGTCTGGTTTGAGCTGGTCAAAACCACTTTGAGACGTTCTGGTCCGGTTTGAGCCAGTTTGAGCCGGTCTGTTCTGATTTGAGTCCGGTTTGAGCTGGCCAAAACTGGTTTGAATCAGTCTGGTCTGGTTTGATCCGATTTGTGCCGGTCTGGTCCAGTTTGAGCCCGTCAAAACCGGGTTGAGCTGGTCTAGTCCGGTTTGAGCAGGTCGAAACCGGTTTGAGCCTGTCTAATACGATCAAATCTGGTTTGAGCCGGTCTGGTCCGGTTTGATGCGTTTGAGCCAGTCTGGTGAGGTTTGATCCGGTTTGAGCCCGTCTGGTCTGGTTTGAGCCGGTTTGAGCCAATCTGATCCGGTTTGAGCCGCTCTCGTCTGGTTTGAGCCGGACAAAACGGTTTGAGCCGGTCTGGTCCGGTTTCTTCCTGTTTGAGCCTGTCAAAACCGGTTTGAGTCTGGTCTGTTTTGAGTCCGTTTGAGTCGGTCAAAACCGGTTTGAGCGTCTGGTCCTGTTTGATCCGTTGAAAACCGGTTTGAGTCTGGTTTCAGCTGGTCAAAACCAGTTTGAGCCGTCTGGTCGGTTTGAGCGGTCTGGTCTGGTCTGTTTGAGTCCGTTTGAGCTGGTCAAAACCGGTTTGAATCGGTCTGGTCCGGTTTGATCCGTTTGAGCGGTCTGGTCAGTTTGAGCCGTCAAAACCGGTTGAGCTGGTCTGTCCGGTTTGAGCAGGTCAAAACCGGTTTGAGCCGTCTGGTCTGGTTTGATCCGGTCAAAACCGGTTTGAGCGGTCTGGTCCAGTTTGATCGTTTGAGCCAGTCTGGTGAGGTTTGATCCGGTTTGAGCCGTCTGGTCTGGTTTGAGCGGTTTGAGCCAGTCTGGTCCGGTTTGAGCAGTCTGGTCAGTTTGAGCCGGTCAAAACCGGTTTGAGCCGGTCTGGTCCGGTTTCTTCCTGTTTGAGCCGGTCAAAACCGGTTTGAGCGGTCTGGTCTGTTTGAGTCCGTTTGAGTCGGTCAAAACCGGTTTGAGCAGTCTGGTCGGTTTGATCTGGTCAAAAGCGGTTTGAGTCCGGTTTCAGCTGGTCAAAACCGGTTTGAGCCGGTCTGGTTCTGTTTTAGCTGGTCAAAACCGGTTTGAGCCGGTCTAATACAGTCAAAACAAGTTTGAGCCGGTCTGGTTCGGTCTCTCTGGTTTGAGCCGGTCAAAACCGGTTTGATCCGGTCAAAACCGTTTGAGTCCGGTTTGAGCCAGTCAAAACAGTTTGAGCCGTCTGGTCCGTTTGAGCTGGTCAAAACCGTTTGAGCCAGTCAAAATCGGTTTGAGCCAGTCTGATGCGGTTTGATCCGGTTTGAGCCGTCTGGTCTGGTTTCAGCTGGTCAAAACTGGTTTGAGCGGTCTGGTATGGTTTGAGCTGGTCAAAACCGGTTTGAGTCTGGTCCGGTTTGAGTCGGTCAAAACCGGTTTGAGAGTCTGGTCCGGTTTGAGCGGTCTGGTCGGTTTGAGTCAGTTTGAGCGGTCAAAACCAGTTTGAGTCGGTTTGAGTCGGTTTGAGCCAGTCAAAACCGGTTTGAGCCGGTCTGGTCTGTTTGAGCCGGTCAAAACCGGTTTGAGTCTGGTCTGGTCTGGTTTGAGCCAGTCAAAACCGGTTTGAGCGGTCTGGTCTGGTTTGATCCGGTCTGGTCGGTTTGAGCCGGTCAAAACCGGTTTGAGCCGTCTGGTCCGGTTTGATCCGTTTGAGCCGGTCTGGTCTGGTTTGAGCCGTCAAAACTGGTTTGAGCCGGTCTGGTCCGTTTGAGCCGGTCAAAACAGGTTTGAGCCGGTCTGAGCCGGTCTGGTCCGGTTTGATCTGGTTTGAGTCTGGTTTGAGCGGTCAAAACCGGTTTGAGCCGGTCTGGTCCGGTTTGAGCAGGTCAAAACCGGTTTGAGTCAAAACCGGTTTGAGCTGGTCAAAACCGGTTTGATCCGGTTTGAGCCGGTCAAAACTGGTTTGAGTCTGGTCTGGTCTGTTTGAGCCGGTTTGAGCCAGTCTGGTCGGTTTGAGCCGGTTTGAGCTGGTCTGGTCCGTTTGAGCCGGTCAAAACAGTTTGAGCCGGTCAAACCGTTTGAGCCGGTCTGGTCCGGTTTGATCTGGTCAAAACCGGTTTGAGCCAGTCTGGTCCGGTTTGAGCGGTCTGGTCGGTTTGAGCGGTCTGGTCGGTTTGAGTCGGTTTGAGCCAGTCAAAACCGGTTTGAGCCGGTCTGGTCTGGTTTGAGCCGGTCAAAACAGGTTTGAGCCGGTCTGGTCCAGTTTGAGCCGTCAAAACCGGTTTGAGTCTGGTTTGAGCGGTCAAAACCGGTTTGAGCTGGTCTGGTCCGTTTGAGCCGGTCAAAACCGGTTTGAGCCGGTCAAAACCGGTTTGAGTCTGGTCTGGTTTGATCCGTTTGAGCCGGTCAAAACAGGTTTGAGCCGGTCTGGTCGGTTTGAGCCAGTCTGGTTCGGTTTGATTTGATTTGAGCCGGTCAAAACCGGTTTGAGCCTGTCTGGTCCTGTTTGATCCGGTTTGAGCCAGTCAAAACCGGTTTGAGCCGGTCTGGTCCGTTTGAGCCGGTCAAAACAGGTTTGAGCCGGTCAAAACCGGTTTGATCCGGTTTGAGCGGTCAAAACCGGTTTGAGCGGTCTGGTCCGTTTGAGCCGGTCAAAACTGGTTTGAGCTGGTCTGGTCTGGTCTGGTTTGATCCGGTTTGAGCGGTCTGGTCGGTTTGATCTGGTTTGAGCCAGTCTGGTCGGTTTGATCCGGTTTGAGCCGTCTGGTCCGTTTGAGCCGGTCTGAGCCGGTCTGGTCGGTTTGATCTGGTTTGAGCCGGTCTGGTCTGGTCTGGTTTGAGCTGGTCTGGTCGGTTTGAGCCAGTCTGGTCGGTTTGAGCCGTCAAAACCGGTTTGAGTCTGGTCTGGTTTGAGCCGTCAAAACCGGTTTGAGCGTCTGGTCCAGTTTGAGCCAGTCAAAACCGGTTTGAGCGGTCTGGTCTGGTTTGAGCGGTCAAAACTGGTTTGAGTCTGGTTTGAGCCGGTCAAAACCAGTTTGAGTCGGTTTGAGCGGTCAAAACCGGTTTGAGCAGTCTGGTCGGTTTGATCCGGTTTGAGCTGGTCTGGTCTGGTTTGAGCGGTCAAAACCGGTTTGAGCGGTCTGGTCCGTTTGAGCCGGTCAAAACCGGTTTGAGCGGTCAAAACGGTTTGAGCCGGTCTGGTCCGGTTTGATCCGGTCAAAACCGGTTTGAGCCGTCTGGTCCGGTTTGAGCGGTCAAAACTGGTTTGAGCTGGTCTGGTCTGGTTTGATCCGGTTTGAGCGGTTTGAGCGGTCTGGTCGGTTTGATCTGGTTTGAGCCGGTCTGGTCGGTTTGATCCGGTTTGAGCCGTCTGGTCTGGTTTGAGCGGTTTGAGCCGGTCTGGTCCGGTTTGATCTGGTTTGAGTCCGGTTTGAGTCTGGTCTGGTTTGAGCTGGTCTGGTCGGTTTGAGCCAGTCTGGTCCAGTTTGAGCCGGTGAAAACCGGTTTGTGCCAGTCTGCTCCGGTTTGAGACGGTCAAAACCGGTTTCAGCCGATCTGGTCCAGTTTGAGCCAGTCAAAACCGGTTTGAGCGGTCAAAACTGGTTTGAGCCGGTCAAAACTGGTTTGAGTCTGGTTTGAGCCAGTCTGGTCCGGTTTGATCCGGTCAAAACCGGTTTGAGCTGGTCAAAACCAGTTTCAGTCCGGTTGGATCCGGTCAAAACCGGTTTGAGCATGTCTGGTCCGGTTTGATCCGGTTTGAACCGGTCTGGTCTAGTTTGAGCCGGTCAAAACCGGATTGAGTCCGGTCTGGTCCGGTTTGAGCTGGTCAAAACCGGTTTGAGCGGTCAAAACCGGTTTGAGCCGTCTGGTCCGGTTTGAGTCCGTTTGAGCCGGTCAAAACCGGTTTGAGCCGTCTGGTCCGGTTTGAGTCTGGTTTGAGCCGGTCAAAACCAGTTTGAGCCAGTCTGGTCCGGTTTGAGCCGGTTTGAGCCGGTCTGGTCCGGTTTGAGTCCGGTTTGAGTCCGTTTGAGTCCGGTTTGAGCCGTCAAAACCGGTTTGATCCGGTTTGAGCCGGTTTGAGCCAGTCTGGTTCGGTTTGATCGGTTTGAGCCGGTCAAAACCGGTTTGAGTCTGGTTTGAGCCGGTCAAAACCGGTTTGAGCCGGTCAAAACCGGTTTGAGTCGGTTTGAGCCGGTCTGGTCTGGTTTGAGCCGGTTTGAGCGGTCTGGTCCGGTTTGATCCGGTTTGAGCTGGTCTGGTCCGGTTTGATCCGGTTTGAGCTGGTCAAAACCGGTTTGAGCCTGTCTGGTCCTGTTTGAGCCGGTCTGGTCGGTTTGAGCGGTCAAAACCGGTTTGAGCGGTCTGGTCGGTTTGAGTCTGGTTTGAGCCAGTCAAAACCGGTTTGAGCGGTCTGGTCGGTTTGATGAGAAAGAAGTTTCTGAGAAACTGCTTTGTGTTCTGTGAATTCATCTCACAGAGTTACAGCTTTCCTCCAGAAGCCGTTCGCTAAGACTGTTCTTGTGGAATTTGCAAAGGGATATTTGGAAGCCCATAGAGGCCTATGGTGAAAAAGAAAATATCCTCAAATGAAAACTGGAAAGAAGCTTTCTGAGAAACTGCTTTGTGATGTGTGACTTCCACTCACTGAGTTACAGCTGTATTTCGTGGAGCTGTTTGCAAGCCTTATTTCTGTGGAATCTGAGAACTGATATTTCGGATCCTTTGAAGACTATAGGGCCAAGGAAATATCCTCCGATCAAAATGAGAAAGAAGCTTTCTGAGAAACTTTTTGTGATCTGTCAATTCATCTCACAGAGTTACAGCTTTCCCCTCAAGAAGCCTTTCACTAAGACTGTTCTTGTGGAATTTGCAAAGTGATATTTGGAAGCCCATGGAGGGCTATGGTGAAAAGGGAAATATCCTCAGATAACAACTGGAAAGAAGCTTTCTGAGAAACTACTTTGTGTTCTGTGAATTCATCTCACAGAGTTACAGCTTTCCCCCAGAAGCCGTTGCTAAGACTGTTCTTGTGGAATTTGCAAAGTGATATTTGGAAGCCCATAGAGGCCTATGGTGAAAAAGAAAATATCCTCAGATGAAAACTGGAAAGAAGCTTTCTGAAACTGCTTTGTGATGTGTGACTTCCACTCACTGAGTTACAGCTGTATTTCCTGGAGCTGTTTGCTAGCCTTATTTCTGTGGAATCTGAGAACTGATATTTCAGATCCCTTTGAAGACTATAGGGCCAAGGAAATATCCTCCAATCAAAATGAGAAAGAAGCTTTCTGAGAAACTTCTTTGTGATCTGTGAATTCATCTCACAGAGTTACAGCTTTCCCCTCAAGAAGCCTTTCGCTAAGACTGTTCTTGTGGAATTTGCAAAGTGATATTTGGAAGCCCATGGAGGGCTATGGTGAAAAGGAAATATCCTGAGATAAAAACTGGAAAGAAGCTTTCTGAGAAACTGCTTTGATTTCTGTGAATTCATCTCACAGAGTTACAGCTTTCCTCCAGAAGCCGTTCGCTAAGACTGTTCTTGTGGAATTTGCAAAGGATATTTGGAAGCCCATAGAGGCCTATGGTGAAAAAGAAAATATCCTCAGATGAAAACTGGAAAGAAGCTTTCTGAGAAACTGCTTTGTGGTGTGTGACTTCCACTCACTGAGTTACAGCTGTATTTCATGGAGCTGTTTGCTAGCCTTATTTCTGTGGAATCTGAGAACTGATATTTCAGATCCTTTGAAGACTATAGGGCCAAAGAAAATATCCTCCGATAAAAACTGGAAAGAAGCTTTCTGAGAAACTTCTTTGTGATCTGTGAATTCATCTCACAGAGTTACAGCTTTCCTCAAGAAGCTTCGCTAAGACTGTTCTTGTGGAATTTGCAAAGTGATATTTGGAAGCCCATGGAGGCTATGGTGAAAAGGAAATACCCTCAGATAAAACTGGAAAGAAGCTTTCTGAGAAACTGCTTTGTGTTCTGTGAATTCATCTCCCAGAGTTACAGCTTTCCTCCAGAAGCCGTTCGCTAAGACTGTTCTTGTGGAATTTGCAAAGGATATTTGGAAACCCTTACAGGCCTTTGGTGAAAAGAAAATATCCTCAGATGAAAACTGGAAAGAAGCTTTCTGAGAAACTGCTTTGTGTTCTGTGAATTCACTCACAGAGTTACAGCTTTCTCAAGAAGCCTTTGCTAAGACTGTTCTTTTGGAATTTGAGAACTGATATTTGGATCCCTTTGAAGACTATGGTGAAAAGGAAATATCCTCAGATGAAAATGAGAAAGAAGCTTTCTGAGAAACTCTTTGTGATCTGTGAATTCATCTCACTGAGTTACAGCTTTCCTCAGAAGCTGTTTGCTAAGCCTTATTTCTGTGGAATTTGAGAACTGATATTTCAGATCCTTTGAAGACTATGGGCCAAAGGAAATATCCTCAGATCAAAATGAGAAAGAAGCTTTCTGAGAAACTGCTTTGTGTTCTGTGAATTCATCTCACAGAGTTACAGCTTTCCTCAAGAAGCCTTTCGCTAAGACTGTTCTTGTGGAATTTGCAAAGGATATTTGGAAGCCCATGGAGGCTATGGTGAAAAGAAAATATCCTCAGATGAAAACTGGAAAGAAGCTTTCTGAGAAACTGCTTTGTGTTCTGTGAATTCATCTCACAGAGTTACAGCTTTCCCTCAGAAGCCGTTCGCTAAGACTGTTCTTGTGGAATTTGAGAACTGATATTTGGAAGCCCTTAGAGGCCTATGGTGAAAAGAAAATATCCTCAGATGAAAATGGAAAGAAGCTTTCTGAGAAACTGCTTTGTGATCTGTGATTCATCTCACTGAGTTACAGCTGTATTTCATGGAGCTGTTTGCTAGCCTTATTTCTGTGGAATTTGAGAACTGATATTTGGATCCTTTGAAGACTATAGGGCCAAAGGAAATATCCTCGATCAAAATGAGAAAGAAGCTTTCTGAGAAACTGCTTTGTGATCTGTGAATTCATCTCACAGAGTTACAGCTTTCCTCAAGAAGCCTTCGCTAAGACTGTTCTGTGGAATTTGCAAAGGATATTTGGAAGCCCATAGAGGCTATGGTGAAAAAAATATCCTCAGATGAAAACTGGAAGAAGCTTTCTGAGAAACTGCTTTGTGTTCTGTGAATTCATCTCAGAGTTACAGCTTTCCTCAGAAGCTGTTTGCTAAGACTGTTCTTGTGGAATTTGCAAAGGATATTTGGAAGCCCATAGAGGCCTATGGTGAAAAGAAAATATCCTCAGATGAAAACTGGAAAGAAGCTTTCTGAGAAACTGCTTTGTGATGTGACTTCACTCACTGAGTTACAGCTGTATTTCATGGAGCTGTTTGCTAGCCTTATTTCTGTGGAATTTGAGAACTGATATTTGGATCCCTTGAAGACTATAGGGCCAAAGAAATATCCTCAGATAAAAACTGGAAAGAAGCTTTCTGAGAAACTTCTTTGTGATCTGTGAATTCATCTCACAGAGTTACAGCTTTCCCTCAGAAGCCTTTCGCTAAGACTGTTCTTGTGGAATTTGCAAAGTGATATTTGGAAGCCCATGGAGGCTATGGTGAAAAGAAAATATCCTCAGATGAAAACTGGAAAGAAGCTTTCTGAGAAACTGCTTTGTGATGTGTGACTTCCACTCACTGAGTTACAGCTTTCCTCAGAAGCCTTTCTAAGACTGTTCTTGTGGAATTTGCAAAGGATATTTGGAAGCCCATAGAGGCCTATGGTGAAAAGAAAATATCCTCAGATGAAAACTGGAAAGAAGCTTTCTGAGAAACTGCTTTGTGATGTGAATTCACTCACTGAGTTACAGCTGTATTTCATGGAGCTGTTTGCTAGCCTTATTTCTGTGGAATCTGAGAACTGATATTTGGATCCTTTGAAGACTATAGGGCCAAAGGAAATATCCTCAGATAAAATGAGAAAGAAGCTTTCTGAGAAACTTTTGTGATCTGTGAATTCATCACAGAGTTACAGCTTTCCTCAAGAAGCCTTTCGCTAAGACTGTTCTTGTGGAATTTGCAAAGGATATTTGGAAGCCCATGGAGGGTTATGGTGAAAAGAAAATATCCTCAGATGAAAACTGGAAAGAAGCTTTCTGAGAAACTGCTTTGTGTTCTGTGAATTCATCACAGAGTTACAGCTTTCCTCAAGAAGCCTTTGCTAAGACTGTTCTTGTGGAATTTGCAAAGGATATTTGGAAGCCCATAGAGGCCTATGGGGAAAAGAAAATATCCTCAGATGAAAACTGGAAAGAAGCTTGAGAAACTGCTTTGTGATCTGTGAATTCATCTCACAGAGTTACAGCTTTCCTCAGAAGCCTTTGCTAAGACTGTTCTTGTGGAATTTGCAAAGTGATATTTGGAAGCCCATGAGGCTATGGTGAAAATATCCTCAGATGAAAACTGGAAAGAAGCTTTCTGAGAAACTGCTTTGTGATCTGTGAATTCATCTCACAGAGTTACAGCTTTCCTCAGAAGCTTTTCGCTAAGACTGTTCTTGTGGAATTTGCAAAGGATATTTGGAAGCCCATGAGGCTATGGTGAAAAGAAAATATCCTCAGATAAAAATGAAAGAAGCTTTCTGAGAAACTGCTTTGTGATCTGTGAATTCATCTCACAGAGTTACAGCTTTCCCTCAGAAGCCTTTGCTAAGACTGTTCTTGTGGAATTTGCAAAGGATATTTGGAAGCCCATGGAGGCTATGGTGAAAAGAAAATATCCTCAGATGAAAACTGGAAAGAAGCTTTCTGAGAAACTGCTTTGTGATGTGTGACTTCATCTCACTGAGTTACAGCTGTATTTCATGGAGCTGTTTGCTAGCCTTATTTCTGTGGAATCTGAGAACTGATATTTGATCCTTTGAAGACTATAGGGCCAAAGGAAATATCCTCAGATCAAAATGAGAAAGAAGCTTTCTGAGAAACTTTTGTGATCTGTGAATTCATCTCACAGTTACAGCTTTCCCTCAGAAGCCTTTGCTAAGACTGTTCTTGTGGAATTTGCAAAGGATATTTGGAAGCCCATGGAGGCTATGGTGAAAATATCCTCAGATGAAAACTGGAAAGAAGCTTTCTGAGAAACTGCTTTGTGTTCTGTGAATTCATCTCACAGAGTTACAGCTTTCTCAAGAAGCCTTCGCTAAGACTGTTCTTCTGGAATTTGCAAAGGATATTTGGAAGCCCATAGAGGCCTATGGTGAAAAAAAATATCCTCAGATGAAAACTGGAAAGAAGCTTTCTGAGAAACTGCTTTGTGATGTGTGACTTCACTCACTGAGTTACAGCTGTATTTCCTGGAGCTGTTTGCTAGCCTTATTTCTGTGGAATCTGAGAACTGATATTTGGATCCTTTGAAGACTATAGGGCCAAAGAAATATCCTCGATCAAAATGAGAAAGAAGCTTTCTGAGAAACTTCTTTGTGATCTGTGAATTCATCTCACAGAGTTACAGCTTTCCTCAAGAAGCCTTTGCTAAGACTGTTCTTGTGGAATTTGCAAAGGATATTTGGAAGCCCATGGAGGCTATGGTGAAAAAAATATCCTCAGATAAAAACTGGAAAGAAGCTTTCTGAGAAACTGCTTTGTGTTCTGTGAATTCATCTCACAGAGTTACAGCTTTCCTCAGAAGCCGTTCACTAAGACTGTTCTTGTGGAATTTGCAAAGGATATTTGGAAGCCCATAGAGGCCTATGGGGAAAAAGAAAATATCCTCAGATGAAAACTGGAAAGAAGCTTTCTGAGAAACTGCTTTGTGATGTGTGAATTCACTCACTGAGTTACAGCTGTATTTCGTTGAGCTCTTTGCTAGCCTTATTTCTGTGGAATTTGAGAACTGATATTGCAGATCCCTTTGAAGACTATGGGGCCAAAGGAAATATCCTCCAATCAAAATGAGAAAGAAGCTTTCTGAGAAACTGCTTTGATCTGTGAATTCATCTCACAGAGTTACAGCTTTCCTCAGAAGCCTTTCTAAGACTGTTCTTGTGGAATTTGCAAAGGATATTTGGAAGCCCATGGAGGCTATGGTGAAAAGAAAATATCCTCAGATGAAAACTGGAAAGAAGCTTTCTGAGAAACTGCTTTTTGATGTGTGACTTCACTCACTGAGTTACAGCTGTATTTCATGGAGCTGTTTGCTAAGACTGTTCTGTGGAATTTGAGAACTGATATTTGGATCCCTTTAAGACTATAGGGCCAAAGAAATATCCTCAGATGAAAATGAGAAAGAAGCTTTCTGAGAAACTGCTTTGTGATCTGTGAATTCATCACACAGAGTTACAGCTTTCCCTCAAGAAGCCTTTGCTAAGACTGTTCTTGTGGAATTTGAAAAGTGATATTTGGAAGCCCTTGGACTATGGTGAAAAGGAAATATCCTCAGATAAAACTGGAAAAGCTTTCTGAGAAACTGCTTTGTGTTCTGTGAATTCATCTCACAGAGTTACAGCTTTCCTCAAGAAGCCTTTCTAAGACTGTTCTTGTGGAATTTGCAAAGGATATTTGGAAGCCCATAGAGGCTATGGTGAAAAGAAAATATCCTCAGATGAAAACTGGAAAGAAGCTTTCTGAGAAACTGCTTTGTGTTCTGTGAATTCACTCACTGAGTTACAGCTGTATTTCGTGGAGCTGTTTGCTAGCCTTATTTCTGTGGAATTTGAGAACTGATATTTGGATCCCTTTAAGACTATAGGGCCAAAGGAAATATCCTCAGATGAAAATGAGAAAGAAGCTTTCTGAGAAACTTCTTTGTGATCTGTGAATTCATCTCACAGTTACAGCTTTCTCAAGAAGCCTTTGCTAAGACTGTTCTTGTGGAATTTGCAAAGGATATTTGGAAGCCCATGGAGGCTATGGTGAAAAGGAAATATCCTCAGATAAAACTGGAAAGAAGCTTTCTGAGAAACTGCTTTGTGTTCTGTGAATTCATCTCACAGAGTTACAGCTTTCCTCAGAAGCCTTTCTAAGACTGTTCTTGTGGAATTTGCAAAGGATATTTGGAAGCCCATGAGGCCTATGGTGAAAAATATCCTCAGATGAAAACTGGAAGAAGCTTTCTGAGAAACTGCTTTGTGTTCTGTGAATTCATCTCACAGAGTTACAGCTTTCCTCAGAAGCCTTTCTAAGACTGTTCTTGTGGAATTTGCAAAGATATTTGGAAGCCCAGAGGCTATGGTGAAAAATATCCTCAGATGAAAACTGGAAAGAAGCTTTCTGAGAAACTGCTTTGTGATGTGAATTCATCTCACTGAGTTACAGCTGTATTTTGTGGAGCTGTTTGCTAAGACTTATTTCTGTGGAATTTGAGAACTGATATTTGATCCTTTGAAGACTATGGTGAAAAATATCCTCAGATAAAAATGAGAAAGAAGCTTTCTGAGAAACTTCTTTGTGATCTGTGAATTCATCTCACAGAGTTACAGCTTTCTCAAGAAGCCTTTCGCTAAGACTGTTCTTGTGGAATTTGCAAAGGATATTTGGAAGCCCATGGAGGCTATGGTGAAAAGAAAATATCCTCAGATAAAACTGGAAAGAAGCTTTCTGAGAAACTGCTTTGTGTTCTGTGAATTCACTCACAGAGTTACAGCTTTCTCAAGAAGCCTTTCGCTAAGACTGTTCTTGTGGAATTTGCAAAGGATATTTGGATCCCTTTGAAGACTATAGGGCCAAAGGAAATATCCTCAGATGAAAACTGGAAAGAAGCTTTCTGAGAAACTGCTTTGTGATGTGACTTCCACTCACTGAGTTACAGCTGTATTTCTGGAGCTGTTTGCTAGCCTTATTTCTGTGGAATCTGAGAACTGATATTTGGATCCCTTTGAAGACTATAGGGCCAAAGGAAATATCCTCAGATAAAACTGAAAGAAGCTTTCTGAGAAACTTCTTTGTGATCTGTGAATTCATCTCACAGAGTTACAGCTTTCCCTCAGAAGCCTTTCGCTAAGACTGTTCTTGTGGAATTTGCAAAGGATATTTGGAAGCCCATGGAGGCTATGGTGAAAAGAAAATATCCTCAGATGAAAACTGGAAAGAAGCTTTCTGAGAAACTGCTTTGTGATGTGACTTCCACTCACTGAGTTACAGCTGTATTTCTGGAGCTGTTTGCTAGCCTTATTTCTGTGGAATCTGAGAACTGATATTTCAGATCCTTTGAGACTATAGGGCCAAAGGAAATATCCTCAGATGAAAACTGGAAAGAAGCTTTCTGAGAAACTTCTTTGTGATCTGTGAATTCATCTCACAGAGTTACAGCTTTCTCAAGAAGCCTTTCGCTAAGACTGTTCTTGTGGAATTTGCAAAGTGATATTTGGAAGCCCATGGAGGGCTATGGTGAAAAGAAAATATCCTCAGATAAAACTGGAAAGAAGCTTTCTGAGAAACTTCTTTGTTTTCTGTGAATTCATCTCACAGAGTTACAGCTGTATTTCATGGAGCTGTTTGCTAAGACTGTTTGGGGAAAAAGAAAATATCCTCAGATGAAAACTGGAAAGAAGCTTTCTGAGAAACTGCTTTGTGTTCTGTGAATTCATCTCAGAGTTACAGCTGTATTTCATGGAGCTGTTTGCTAGCCTTATTTCTGTGGAATTTGAGAACTGATATTTGGATCCCTTTGAAGACTATAGGGCCAAAGGAAATATCCTCCGATCAAAATGAGAAAGAAGCTTCTGAGAAACTTCTTTGTGATCTGTGAATTCACTCACAGAGTTACAGCTTTCCTCAAGAAGCCTTCGCTAAGACTGTTCTGTGGAATTTGCAAAGGATATTTGGAAGCCCATGGAGGCTATGGTGAAAAGAAAATATCCTCAGATGAAAACTGGAAAGAAGCTTTCTGAGAAACTTCTTTGTTTTCTGTGAATTCATCTCACAGAGTTACAGCTTTCCTCAAGAAGCCTTTCGCTAAGACTGTTCTTGTGGAATTTGCAAAGGATATTTGGAAGCCCATGGAGGGCTATGGTGAAAAGAAAATATCCTCAGATGAAAACTGGAAAGAAGCTTTCTGAGAAACTGCTTTGTGTTCTGTGAATTCACTCACTGAGTTACAGCTGTATTTCGTGGAGCTGTTTGCTAGCCTTATTTCTGTGGAATCTGAGAACTGATATTTGATCCTTTGAAGACTATAGGGCCAAAGGAAATATCCTCTGATCAAAATGAGAAAGAAGCTTTCTGAGAAACTTCTTTGTTATCTGTGCCGGTCTGGTGTGGTTTGAGCCAGTCAAAACCGGTTTGAGCCGGTCTGTCCGGTTTGAGCGGTCAAAACCGTTTGAGCTGGTCTGGTCCGTTTGATCCGGTTTGAGCGGTCTGGTCGGTTTGATCCGGTTTGAGCCGTCAAAACCGGTTTGAGCGGTCAAAACTGGTTTGAGCGGTTTGAGCCAGTTTGAGCTGGTCAAAACTGTTTTGAGCGGTCTGGTCGGTTTGAGCCAGTCAAAACCGGTTTGAGTCGGTTTGAGCTGGTCAAAACCGGTTTGAGTCAAAACCGGTTTGATCCGGTTTGAGCGGTCTGGTCTGGTTTGAGTCCGGTTTGAGCTGTCTGGTCCGGTTTGAGTCGGTTTGAGCCGGTCTGGTCGGTTTGAGCCTGTTAAAACCGGTTTGAGCCGTCAAAACCGGTTTGAGCCGTCAAAACCGGTTTGAGTCGGTTTGAGCCTGTTAAAACCGGTTTGAGCGGTCTGGTCTGGTTTGATCTGGTCAAAACCGTTTGAGTCCGTTTGAGCCAGTCAAAACCGGTTTGAGTCTGGTCCGGTTTGAGCGGTTTGAGCCAGTCTGGTCCGGTTGAGTCCGGTTTGAGCGGTCTGTTCCTGTTTCTGTCCGGTTTGAGCCGTCAAAACCGGTTTGAGCTGGTCTGGTCTGGTTTGAGTCCGGTTTGAGTCAAAACCGGTTTGAGCCGTCTGGTCCGTTTGATCTGGTCAAAACCGGTTTGAGTCGGTTTGAGCCGTCAAAACCGGTTTGAGCCGGTCTGTCCGGTTTGAGCCAGTTTGAGCTGGTTTGGTCTGGTTTGAGCCGTTTCAAACCGGTTTGAGCTGTTCTGGTCCGGTTGAGTCCGGTTTGAGCCAGTCAAAACAGGTTTGAGCCGGTCTGGCCTGGTTTGATCTGGTTTGAGCCAGTCTGGTCTGGTTTGAGCCAGTCTAATACTGTCAAAACTGTTTGAGCCGGTCTGTCCGGTTTGAGTCGGTTTGAGCGGTCAAAACCGGTTTGAGTCGGTTTGAGCGGTCTGGTCGGTTTGATCCGGTTTGAGTCCGGTTTGAGCCGGTCAAAACCGGTTTGAGCGGTCTGGTCGGTTTGAGCCGTCAAAACCAGTTTGAGTCCAGTTTGAGCCGGTTTGAGCCGGTCAAAACTGGTTTGAGTCGGTCTGGTCCGGTTTGATCCGTCAAAACCGGTTTGAGCTGGTTTGAGCCAGTCTGGTCTGGTTTGAGTCAAAACCGGTTTGAGTCCGGTTTGAGCCAGTCAAAACGGTTTGAGTCCGGTTTGAGCTGGTCAAAACCGGTTTGAGTCAGTTTGAGCCGGTCAAAACCTGTTTGAGCGGTCTGGTTCGGTTTGAGTCAAAACCGGTTTGAGCCAGTCTAATACTGTCAAAACTGTTTGAGCCGGTCTGGTCTGGTTTGATCCATTTTGATCCGGTCAAAACTGGGTGAGTCCGGTTTGAGCAGTCTGGTCCGTTCAGTTTGAGTCCAGTTTGAGCAGGTTTGAGCCAGTCTGGTCGGTTTGAGTCCGTTTGAGCTGGTCTGGTCCGTTTGAGCTGGTTTGAGCCGGTTTGAGCCGGTTTGAGCCAGTCTGGTCCGGTTTGAGCCGGTCTGGTTTGAGCGGTCTGGTCGGTTTGAGCCAGTCAAAACGGTTTGAGTCCGGTTTGAGTCCGGTTTGAGCTGTCAAAACCGGTTTGAGCCGGTCTGGTTCGGTTTGAGACGGTCTGGTCCGGTTTGAGCGGTCAAAACGGTTTGAGCCGTCAAAACAGGTTTGAGCCGGTCTGGTCTGGTTTGAGTCCGTTTGAGCGGTCAAAACCGGTTTGATCTGGTTTGAGCGGTTTGAGCCAGTCAAAACCGGTTTGAGCCGGTCTGGTCGGTTTGAGCTGGTTTGAGCCGGTCTGGTCTGGTTTGAGCTGGTTTGGTCTGGTTTGAGTCAAAACCGGTTTGAGCCGGTCTGTCCGGTTTGAGCTGGTCAAAACTGGTTTGAGTCTGGTTTGATCTGGTTTGAGCGGTCTGGTCTGGTTTGAGTCCGTTTGAGCCAGTCAAAACCGGTTTGAGCAGTCTGGTCGGTTTGATCTGGTCAAAACCGTTTGAGCTGGTTTGAGCTGGTCAAAACCGGTTTGAGCCGTCTGGTCCGGTTTGATCCAGTTTGAGCTGGTTTGGTCTGGTTTGAGCCGTTTCAAACCGGTTTGAGTTCTGGTCCGGTTTGATCCGTTTGAGCCGTCAAAACCGGTTTGAGCCGTCTGGTCTGGTTTGAGTCCGGTTTGAGCTGGTCAAAACCGGTTTGAGCCAGTCTAATACTGTCAAAACTGTTTGAGCCGGTCTGGTTTGAGCCAGTCTGGTCCGTTTGAGCGGTCAAAACCGGTTTGAGTCCGTTTGAGCTGGTCTGGTCTGGTTTGAGTCGGTTTGAGCCGTCAAAACCGGTTTGAGCTGGTCTGGTCCGTTTGAGCCAGTCAAAACCGGTTTGAGCGGTCTGTCCGGTTTGAGCCAGTCAAAACAGGTTTGAGTCCGGTTTCAGCCGGTTTGAGCCAAAACCGGTTTGAGCTGTCTGGTCCGGTTTGATCCGTTTGAGCCGGTTTGAGCCAGTCAAAACGGTTTGAGCCGGTCTGGTCCGGTTTGAGCAGTCAAAACCGGTTTGAGCTGGTTTGAGCCGGTCAAACCGTTTGAGTCCGGTTTGAGTCTGGTTTGATCCGTTTGAGCCGTCAAAACCAGTTTGAGCCGGTCTGGTCCGGTTTGATCCAGTTTGAGCCGGTCTGTCCGGTTTGAGCGGTCTGGTCCATTTTGAGTCCGGTTTGAGCGGTCAAAACCGGTTTGAGTCGGTTTGAGCCAGTCTGGTCCGTTCAGTTTGAGTCCAGTTTGAGCAGGTTTGAGCCAGTCTGGTCCGTTTGAGTCCGTTTGAGCTGGTTTGAGCCGTCTGGTTTGATCCGGTTTGAGCCGGTTTGAGCCAGTCTGGTCTGGTTTGATCTGGTTTGAGCTGGTCTGGTCGGTTTGAGCCGGTCAAAACCGGTTTGAGTCCGGTTTGAGCCGTCAAAACCGGTTTGAGCCGGTCTGTCCGGTTTGAGCAGTCAAAACCGGTTTGAGCCGGTCTAATACGGACAAAATAGGTTTGAGCCGTCTGGTCCGGTTTGAGTCCGGTTTCAGCTGATCAAAACCGGTTTGAGCTGGTCTGGTCCGGTTTGAGCCAGTCAAAACCGGTTTGAGCCGGTCTGGTCAGGTTTTAGCTGGTTTGAGCCGTCTGGTCTGGTTTGAGCTGTCTGGTCCGTTTGAGCTGTCAAAACCGGTTTGAGCTGTCTGGTTTGAGCTGGTCAAAACTGGTTTGAGCCGTCTGGTCCGGTTTGATCTGGTTTGAGCCGTCTGGTTTGATTAGATTTGAGCTGGTCAAAACCGGTTTGATCTGGTTTGAGCTGGTTTGAGCCGGTTTGAGCAGGTCAAAACCGTTTGAGCGGTCTGGTCGGTTTGATCCGGTCAAAACTGTTTGAGTTGGTTTGAGCCGGTCAAAACCAGTTTGAGCTGGTCTGGTCGGTTTGATCCGGTTTGAGCGGTCTGGTCTGGTTTGAGCCGGTCAAAACTGGTTTGAGCCGGTCTGTTCGGTTTGAGCGGTCTGGTCGGTTTGAGCCTGTCAAAACCGGTTTGAACCGGTCTGGGCCAGTTTGAGTCCGGTTTGAGCGGTCAAAACCGGTTTGAGCCGTCTGGTCGGTTTGATCTGGTCAAAACCGTTTGAGTCTGGTTTGATCCGGTGAAAACCGGTTTGAGATGTTCTGGTCCGGTTTGAGCCGGTTTGAGCCAGTCTGGTCTGGCTTGAGCCGGTTTTAGCCGGTCTGGTCCGGTTTGAGTCCGTTTGAGCTGGTCAAAACCGGTTTGAGCTGGTCTAGTCCGGTTGAGTCTGGTTTGAGCCGGTCAAAACCTGTTTGAGCGGTCTGGTCCGGTTTGAGTCGGTTTGAGCCAGTCAAAACAGGTTTGAGCCCTTCTGGTCTGGTTTGATCTGGTTTGAGCGGTCTGGTCCAGTTTGAGTCCGTTTCAGCCGGTTTGAGCCGTCTGGTCGGTTTGATCCGTTTGAGCCGTCTGGTCCGGTTTGAGTCAAAACCGGTTTGAGCAGTCTGGTCGGTTTGATCTGGTCAAAACCGGTTTGAGTCGGTTTGAGCCGGTCAAAACCGGTTTGAGCCGGTCTGGTCAGTTTGAGACTGTCAAAACCTGTTTGAGCCGGTCTAATACGGTCAAAATAGGTTTGATCCGGTCTGGTGGTTTGATCCGGTTTCAGCCAGTTAAAACCGGTTTGAGTCAGTTTGAGCCGGTCTGGTCAGTTTGAGCCGGTCAAAACCGGTTTGAGTCAAAACCGGTTTGAGCGGTCTGGTCCGGTTTGATCCGGTCAAAACCGGTTTGAGTCTGGTCGGTTTGAGTCAAAACCGGTTTGAGCGGTCTGGTCCATTTTGAGTCCGGTTTCAGCCGGTCAAAACCGGTTTGAGTCGGTCTGGTCGGTTTGAGCTGTCAAAACCTGTTTGAGCGGTCTGGTCAGGTTTGAGCTGGTTTGAGCGGTCTGGTCAGTTTGAGCTGGTTTGAGCCGTCTGGTTTGAGCGGTCAAAACGGTTTGAGCCGGTCTGTCCGGTTTGAGCTGGTCAAAACTGGTTTGAGCGGTCTGGCCTGGTTTGATCTGGTTTGAGCGTCTGGTCTGGTTTGATTAGATTTGAGCTGGTCAAAACGGTTTGAGCGTCTGGTCTGGTTTGAGTCCGGTTTGAGCAGGTCAAAACCGTTTGAGCGGTCTGGTCGGTTTGAGTCAAAACCGGTTTGAGTCGGTTTGAGCGGTCAAAACCAGTTTGAGCTGGTCTGGTCGGTTTGATCGGTTTGAGCCGGTCTGGTCTGGTTTGAGCGGTCAAAACTGGTTTGAGCAGTCTGGTCCGGTTTGAGCGTCTGGTCGGTTTGAGCCGTCAAAACCGGTTTGAGCCGGTCTGGTCCGGTTTGAGTCGGTTTGAGCCGGTCAAAACCGGTTTGAGCCGTCTGGTCTGGTTTGATCTGGTCAAAACCGTTTGAGTCTGGTTTGATCCGGTGAAAACCGGTTTGAGATGTTCTGGTCGGTTTGAGCCGGTTTGAGCCAGTCTGGTCTGGTTTGAGCCGGTTTGAGCCGTCTGGTTTGAGCTGTCAAAACCGGTTTGAGCTGGTCAAAACGGTTTGAGCGGTCTGGTCCGGTTGAGTCTGGTTTCAGCGGTCAAAACCGGTTTGAGCGGTCTGGTCCGGTTTGAGTCGGTTTGAGCCAGTCAAAACAGGTTTGAGCGGTCTGGTCGTTTGATCTGGTTTGAGCGGTCTGGTCCGGTTTGAGTCAGTTTGAGCCGGTTTGAGCGGTTTGAGCCAGTCTGGTCGGTTTGAGCAGTCTGGTCGGTTTGAGCGGTCTGGTCCGGTTTGAGCGGTCAAAACAGTTTGAGCCGGTCTGGTCGGTTTGAGCCTGTCAAAACCGGTTTGAGTCCGGTTTGAGCCAGTCAAAACCGGTTTGAGCGGTCTGGTCAGTTTGAGCCGGTCAAAACCGTTTGAGCCGGTTTGAGCCGGTCAAAATCGGTTTGAGCCGGTCTGGTGGTTTGAATCGGTTTGAGCCAGTCAAAACCGGTTTGAGTCGGTCCAGTCTGGTTTGAGTCAAAACCGGTTTGAGCCGGTCTGGTTCGGTTTGAGTCAAAACCGGTTTGAGCGGTCTGGTCGGTTTGAGTCAAAACCGGTTTGAGAGTCTGGTCCGGTTTGAGTCTGGTTTCAGCGGTCAAAACCGGTTTGAGTCGGTTTGAGCCGGTTTGAGCTGTCAAAACCGGTTTGAGCGGTCTGGTCAGGTTTTAGCTGGTTTGAGCGGTCTGGTCGGTTTGAGCCGGTCAAAACCGGTTTGAGCAGTCTGGTCTGGTTTGAGCGGTCAAAACGGTTTGAGCCGGTCTGTTGCGGTTTGATCCGGTTTGAGCTGGTGGTCCGGTTTGATTAGTTTGAGCGGTCAAAACAGTTTGAGCGGTCTGGTCCGGTTGAGCCGGTCAAAACCGGTTTGAGCGGTCTGGTCGGTTTGAGCAGTCAAAACCGGTTTGAGCGGTTTGAGCCAGTCAAAACCGGTTTGAGCGGTCTGGTCAGTTTGAGTCTGGTTTGAGCAGTCAAAACCGGTTTCAGTCGGTTTGAGTCTGTTTGAGCCGGTCTGGTTTGAGTCGGTTTGAGCCAGTCAAAACCGGTTTGAGTCCGGTTTGAGCAGTCTGGTCGGTTTGAGTCGGTCCAGTCTGGTTTGAGCCGGTCAAAACCGGTTTGAGCAGTCTGGTCGGTTTGATCTGGTTAAAACACGTTTGATTCCGGTTTGAGCCAGTCAAAACCGGTTTTAGCCAGTCTGGTCCAGTTTGATCCGGTCATAACTGGTTTGAGTCCCGTTTCAGGCGATCTAAACTGGTTTGAGCCGGTCTGGATCGGTTTGATCTGGTCAAACTGGTTTGAGCGGTCTGGTCGGTTTGAGTCAAAACGGTTTGAGCCTGTCTGGTCCCGTTTGAGTCCGGTTTGAGCTGGTCAAAATCGGTTTGAGCCGGTCTGGTCCGGTTAGAGCCGGTCAAAACCGGTTTGAGTCGGTCCAGTCTGGTTTGAGCCGGTTAAAACCGGTTTGAGCCGGTCTAGTCCGGTTTGAGTCAGTTTGAGCCGGTCTGGTCGGTTTGATCCTGTTTGAGCCGGTCTGGTCGGTTTGAGCCAGTCAAAACCGGTTTGAGCCAGTCTGGTCTGGTTTGAGCTGGTCTGGTCGGTTTGAGCTGGTCAAAACCGGTTTGAGCGGTCTGGTCGGTTTGATCGTTTGAGCTGGTCAAAACCGGTTTGAGTCCGGTTTGAGCCGGTCAAAACCGGTTTGAGTCGGTTTGAGTCCGGTTTGAGCCGTTTGAGCCGGTCTGGCCTGGTTTGATCTGGTTTGAGCCAGTCAAAACCGTTTGAGCTGGTCTGGTCGGTTTGATCCTGTTTGAGCCGGTCTGGTCTGGTTTGATTCGGTTTGAGCTGGTCAAAACCGGTTTGAGTCAGTTTGAGCGGTCTGGTCAGTTTGAGCCGGTCAAAACCGGTTTGAGTCGGTTTGAGTCCGGTTTGAGTCGGTCTGTTCCAGTTTGAGCGGTTTGAGCGGTCTGGTCCAGTTTGAGCCGGTTTGAGCCGTCTGGTCTGGTTTGATCTGGTTTGAGACAGTCTGGTCCGGTTTGATCGGTTTGAGCCGTCAAAACCGGTTTGAGCGTCTGGTCTGGTTTGAGCGGTCAAAACCGGTTTGAGTCCGGTTTGAGCCAGTTTGAGCGGTCAAAACCGGTTTGAGCGGTCTGGTCGGTTTGATCGGTTTGAGCCGTCAAAACCGGTTTGAGCCGTCTGGTCGGTTTGATCGGTCAAAACCGTTTGAGTCGGTTTGAGCGGTCAAAACCGTTTGAGTCTGGTCTGGTTTGAGCCGTTTGAGCCGGTCTGGTCCGGTTTGAGCCGTTTGAGCCGGTCTGTTCCTGTTTGAGTCCGTTTGAGCCGGTGAAAACCGGTTTGAGCCGGTCTGGTCCGGTTTGAGTCCGGTTTGAGCGGTCAAAACCGGTTTGAGCCGGTCTGGTCGGTTTGAGTCGGTTTGAGCCAGTCAAAACCGGTTTGAGCTGGTCTGGTCGTTTGATCTGGTCAAAACCGTTTGAGTCCGGTTTGAGCTGGTCAAAACGGTTTGAGCCGTTCTGGTCGGTTTGATCGGTTTGAGCGGTCTGGTCTGGTTTGATCCGGTCTGGTCCGTTTGAGTCCGGTTTGAGTCGGTTTGAGTCGGTTTGAGCCGGTCAAAACCGGTTTGAGCTGTCTGGTCCTGTTTGAGTCTGGTTTGAGCCAGTCAAAACAGGTTTGAGCCGGTCAAAACCGGTTTGAGTCGGTTTGAGCGGTCAAAACGGTTTGAGCCTGTCTGGCCTGGTTTGATCTGGTCAAAACCGTTTGAGTCGGTTTGAGCGGTCTGGTCAGTTTGAGCGGTCAAAACCGGTTTGATCGGTTTGAGTCCGGTTTGAGCCGGTCTGATCCGGTTTGAGCGGTCAAAACGGTTTGAGCGGTCTGGTCTGTTTGAGTCGGTTTGAGCGGTCAAAACCGTTTGAGTCTGGTCTGGTTTGAGTCAAAACCGGTTTGAGTCGGTTTGAGCTGGTCAAAACCGGTTTGAGCGGTCTGGTCGGTTTGAGCGGTTTGAGCCGTCAAAACTGTTTGAGTCGGTTTGAGTCCGGTTTGAGTCAAAACCGGTTTGAGCTGGTCTGGTTCTCTTTGAGATGGTCAAAACCGGTTTGAGCCGGTCTGGTCGGTTTGAGCAGTCAAAACCGGTTTGAGCCGGTCTGGTCGGTTTGAGTCTGTTTGAGCCGGTGAAAACCGGTTTGAGCGGTCTGATCCGGTTTGAGCGGTCAAAACCGGTTTGAGCGGTCTGGTCTGTTTGAGCGGTCAAAACCGGTTTGAGCTGGTCTGGTTTGATCTGGTCAAAACGGTTTGAGCGGTCTGGTCGGTTTGAGTCTGTTTGAGGTGGTCAAAACCGGTTTGAGTCCGGTTGAGCTGGTCTGGTCCATTCTGGTTTGAATCCGGTTTGAGCGGTCAAAACCGTTTGAGCGGTCTAGTCGGTTTGAGCCAGTCAAAACCGGTTTGAGCGGTCTGGTCCGTTTGATCCGGTTTGAGCCGGTCAAAACTGGTTTGAGCGGTCTGGTCCGTTTGAGTCTGGTCGGTTTGAGTCCGGTTTGAGGTCAAAACCGGTTTGAGCCGGTCTGGTCGGTTTGATCTGGTCAAAACCAGTTTGAGCCGGTCTAGTCCGGTTTGAGCGGTCAAAACCGGTTTGAGCCGGTCTGGTCGGTTTGATCCGGTCAAAACCGGTTTGAGCTGGTCTGGTCTGGTTTGAGTCAAAACAGTTTGAGCCTGTCTGGTCCGGTTTGAGTCGGTTTGAGCGGTCAAAACCGGTTTGAGTCGGTCTGGTCCGGTTTGAGCGGTCTGGTCGGTTTGAGTCTGGTCGGTTTGAGCTGACTTGAGCCTGTGTGGTCTGGTTTGATCCGATTTGAGCCAGTCTGGTCCGGTTTGAGCCAGTCAAAACCGGTTTGAGCGGTCTGGTCCTGTTTGAGCCGGTCTGGTCGGTTTGAGCTGGTCAAAACCGGTTTGATCTGGTCTGGTCGGTTTGAGTCCGTTTGAGCGGTCAAAACCGGTTTGAGCTGGTCTGGTCGGTTTGAGTCCGGTTTGAGCCGGTCAAAACAGTTTGAGTCTGGTTTGAGCGGTCAAAACAGTTTGAGCCTGTCTGGTCGGTTTGATCTGGTTTGAGCCAGTCTGGTCCGGTTTGAGCGGTTTGAGCCAGTCTGGTCGGTTTGATCTGGTCAAAACCGGTTTGATCGGTTTGAGCTGTCAAAACCGGTTTGAGTCTGGTTTGAGCCGGTTAAAACCGGTTTGAACCGGTTTGAGCGGTCTGGTCCGGTTTGATCGGTTTGAGCGGTCTGGTCCGGTTTGATCGGTTTGAGCCGTCTGGTCGGTTTGAGCCAGTTTGAGCCGTCTGGTCGGTTTGATCCGGTTTGAGCGGTTTGAGCGGTCTGGTCGTTTGAGCCGGTTTGAGCGGTCAAAACCGGTTTGAGTCAGTTTGAGCCAGTCAAAACTGGTTTGAGTCCGGTTTGAGTCCGTTTGAGCGGTCTGGTCGGTTTGATCCGTTTGAGCGGTCTGGTCCGGTTTGAGCTGGTCTGTTTGAGCCGGTCTGGTCGGTTTGATCCGTTTGAGCGGTCAAAACCGGTTTGAGCCGGTCTGGTCCGGTTTGAGTCGGTTTGAGCCAGTCTGGTTTGAGCCGGTCTGGTCGGTTTGAGCCAGTCAAAACGGTTTGAGCGGTCTGGTCGGTTTGAGTCGGTTTGAGCGGTCAAAACCGGTTTGAGTCTGGTCTGGTTTGATCTGGTCAAAACCGTTTGAGTCTGGTTTGAGCCGGTGAAACCGGTTTGAGGTCTGGTCCGGTTTGAGCCGGTTTGAGCGGTCTGGTCTGGTTTGAACCGGTTTGAGTCTGGTCCGTTTGAGTCGGTTTGAGCCGTCAAAACCGGTTTGAGCCTGTCTGGTCGGTTTGAGTCTGTTTGAGCCAGTCAAAACCGGTTTGAGGTCTGGTCTGGTTTGATCCGGTCAAAACCGTTTGACTCTTGTTTGAGCCGGTCAAAACTGGTTTGAGCCGTTCTGGTCGGTTTGATCCAGTTTGAGCTGGTTTGGTCTGGTTTGAGCCGTCAAAACCGGTTTGAGCTGTTCTGGTCGGTTTGAGTCGGTTTGAGCCAGTCAAAACGGTTTGAGCCTGTCTGGTCGGTTTGAGTCTGGTTTGAGCAGTCAAAACCGGTTTGAGCCAGTCTAATACTGTCAAAACTTGTTTGTGCCGGTCTGCTCGGTTGAGTCCGGTTTGAGCGGTAAAACCAGTTTCAGTCCGGTTTGAGCCGGTCTGTTCCTGTTTGAGTCGGTTTGAGTCCGGTTTGAGCGGTCAAAACCGGTTTGAGCGTCTGGTCGGTTTGAGCGTCAAAACCGGTTTCAGTCGGTTTGAGCCAGTCAAAACGGTTTGAGCGGTCTGTCGGTTTGAGCCGGTCTGGTTTGAGTCGGTTTGAGTCAAAACCGGTTTGAGCTGGTCTGGTCGGTTTGATCTGGTCAAAACCGTTTGAGTCGGTTTGAGCCAGTCAAAACGGTTTGAGTCTGGTCGGTTTGATCTGGTCAAAACCGTTTGAGTCCGGTTTGAGCGGTCAAAACCGTTTGAGCCGGTTTGAGCGGTCTGTCGGTTTGAGCGGTCAAAACAGGTTTGAGCCGGTCTAATACGGTCAAAGCAGGTTTGAGCCGGTCTGGTGGTTTGATCCATTTTGATCCGGTCAAAACTGGTTTGAGTCGGTTTGAGCCAGTCTGGTCCGTTCAGTTTGAGTCCGGTTTGAGCGGTCTGGTCAGTTTGAGCCAGTCTGGTCCGGTTTGAGTCCGGTTTGAGCTGGTCTGGTCCGTTTGAGCTGGTTTGAGCCGGTTTGAGCGGTTTGAGCCAGTCTGGTCCAGTTTGAGCTGGTCAAAACCGGTTTGAGTCTGGTCGGTTTGAGCCGGTCAAAACAGGTTTGAGTCCGGTTTAAACCGGTCAAAACCGGTTTGAGCCGGTCTGGTTCGGTTTGAGACAGTCAAAAGCGGTTTGAGCCGGTCTAATACGGACAAAATAGGTTTGAGCCGGTCTGGTCCATTTTGAGTCCGGTTTCAGCTGATCAAAACCGGTTTGACTCGGGCTGGTTCGGTTTGAAACGTTCAAAACCTGTTTGAGCCGGTCTGGTCAGGTTTTAGCTGGTTTGAGCCGGTCTGGTCTGGTTAGAGCTGGTGTGTGTGGTCAGGTTTGAGCCGGTCAAAACCAGTTTGAGCCCGTCTCGTCCGGTTTGAGCTGGTCAAAACTGGTTTGAGCCGGTCTCCTGCCATTTTATCTGGATTGAGCCGGTCTGCTCTGGTTTGATTAGATTTGAGCTGGTCAAAACCGGTTTGAGCCGATCTGGTCTGGTTTGAGTCCGGTTTGAGCAGGTCAAAACCGTTTTGAGACGGTCTGGTCCGGTTTCATCCCGTCAAAACTGTATTGAGTTGGTTTGAGCCGGTCAAAACCAGTTTGAGCTGGTCTGGTCGGGTTTGATCCGGTTTGAGCCGGTCTGGTCTGGTTTGAGCCGGTCAAAACTGGTTTGAGCCGGTCTGGTTCGGTTTGAGACGGTCTGGTTCGGTTTGAGCCTGTCAAAATCGGTTGGAACCGGTCTGGGCCAGTTTGAGTCCGGTTTGAGCCGGTCACAACCGGTTTGAGCCGATCTGGCCTGGTTTGATCTGGTCAAAACCCATATAAGTCTGGTTTGATCCGGTGAAAACCGGTTTGAAATGTTCTGGTCCGGTTTGAGCCGGTTTGAGCCAGTCTGGTCTGGCTTGAGCCGGTTTTAGCCGGTCTTTTCCTGGTTGAGTCCGGTTTGAGCCGTTCAAAACCGGTTTGAGCTGGTCTAGTCCGGTTAGAGTCTGGTTTCAGCCGGTCAAAACCGGTTTGAGCCGGTCTGGTCCGGTTTGAGTCCGGTTTGAGCCAGTCAAAACAGGTTTGGGCCCTTCTGGTCTGGTTTGACTCTGGTTTGAGCCGGTTTGAGCCGGTCTGGTCGGTTTGAGCCAGTTTGAGTCCGGTTTCAGCCGGTTTGAGCCGGTCTGGTCCAGATTGATCTGGTCTGAGGCGGTCTGGTCCGGTTTTAGGCGGTCAAAACAGGTTTGAGCCGGTCTGGTCCGGTTTCAGCCTGTCAAAACCGGTTTGAGTCCGGTTTAAGGCGGTCAAAACCGGTTTGAGCCGGTCTGGTCAGTTTGAGACTGTCAAAACCGTTTGAGCCGGTCTGGTCCGGTTTGAGTCAAAACGGTTTGAGCCGGTCTGTCGGTTTGATCGGTTTGAGGTCAAAACCGGTTTGAGTCGGTTTGAGCGGTCTGGTCGGTTTGAGTCAAAACCGGTTTGAGCCGGTCTGGTTCGGTTTGAGCCGGTCTGGTTTGAGCCGGTCTGTCCGGTTTGAGTCAAAACCGGTTTGAGCCGGTCTGTCGGTTTGATCCGGTTTGAGCCGGTCAAAACCAGTTTGAGTCGGTCCGGTTCGGATTGAACTGTTCAAAACCGGTTTGAGCCGGTCTGGTCAGGTTTTAGCTGGTTTGAGCCGGTCTGGTCGGGTTCGAGCCGGTCAAAACCGGTTTGAGCCCGAGTCGTCCGGTTTGAGCCGGTCAAAATCGGTTTGAGCCGGTCTGTTGCGGTTTGATCCGGTTTGAGCTGGTGTGGTCCGGTTTGATTAGATTTGAGCAGGTCAAAATCAGTTTGTGCCGGTCTGGTCCGGTTGGAGCCGGTCAAAACCGGGTTGAGCCGGTCTGGTCCGGTTTGAGCAGGTCAAAACCGGTTTGAGCGTCTGGTCCGGTTTGAGCCGGTCAAAACTGGTTTGAGCCGGTCTGGTCAGTTTGAGCGGTCTGGTTTGAGCAGTCAAAACCGGTTTGAGTCCGGTTTGAGTCTGGTCCGTTCTGGTTTGAATCCGGTTTGAGCCAGTCAAAACCGGTTTGAGCCGTCTGGTCCGGTTGGAGCCGGTCAAAACCGGGTTGAGCCGGTCTGGTCCGGTTTGAGCAGGTCAAAACCGGTTTGAGCCGGTCTAATACGGTCAAATCATGTTTAACCGGTCTGCCAGATTTGAGTCTGGTTTGAGGCAGTTAAAACCGGTTTCAGTCCGGTTTAAGCCAGTCTGGTCCGTTCTGGTTTGAATCCGGTTTGAGCCAGTCAAAACCGGTTTGAGCCGGTGCGGTCCGGTTGGAGCTGGTCAAAACCGGTTCGAGTCGGTCCAATCTGGTTTGAGCCCGTCAAAACCGGTTTGAGCAGTCAAAACCGGTTTGATCTGGTTTGAGCCGTCAAAACCGGTTTGAGTCGGTTTGAGCCAGTCAAAACCGGTTTGAGCCAGTCTGGTCAGTTTGAGCGGTCAAAACTGGTTTGAGTCCGGTTTGAGCCGTCAAAACCGGTTTGAGCGGTCTGGTCGGTTTGATCTGGTCAAACTGGTTTGAGCCGGTCTAATACGGTCAAAACAGATTTGAGCCTGTCTGGTCCGTTTGAGTCGGTTTGAGCTGGTCAAAACGGTTTGAGCCGGTCTGGTCGTTTGAGCGGTCAAAACCGGTTTGAGTCGGTCTCTGGTTTGAGCGGTTAAAACCGGTTTGAGCCAGTCAAAACCGGTTTGAGCTGTCAAAACCGGTTTGAGCTGGTCTGGTCGGTTTGAGCAGTCTGGTCGGTTTGATCGGTTTGAGCCGTCAAAACCGGTTTGAGCCAGTCTGGTCCTGTTTGAGCTGGTCTGGTCGCGTTTGAGCTGGTCAAAACCGGTTTGAGCCGGTCTGGTCCGGTTTGATCCGTTTGAGCTGGTCTGGTTTGAGCCGGTCAAAACCGGTTTGAGCCGTCAAAACCGGTTTGAGCGGTCTGGTCGGTTTGATCCGTTTGAGCCGTCTGGTCGGTTTGAGCGGTCAAAACCGTTTGAGCTGGTCTGGTCGGTTTGATCCTGTTTGAGCCGGTCTGGTCTGGTTTGATTCGGTTTGAGCTGGTCAAAACCGGTTTCAGTCCGGTTTTAGCCGGTCAAAACGGTTTGAGCCGGTCTGGTCTGGTTTGAGCGGTCTGGTCCGGTTGAGCGGTCTGGTCAGTTTGATCTGGTTTGAGCCGGTCAAAACAGTTTGAGCCGGTTTGAGCCGTCTGGTCTGGTTTGATCTGGTTTGAGACAGTCTGGTCCGGTTTGATCTGGTTTGAGCGGTCAAAACCGGTTTGAGGTCTGGTCCGGTTTGAGTCAAAACGGTTTGAGCCAGTCTGGTCGGTTTGAGCCGGTCAAAACCGGTTTGAGCGGTCTGGTCGGTTTGAGTCAGTTTGAGCCGGTCAAAACCGGTTTCAGCCGGTCTGGTCTGGTTTGATTCGGTTTGAGCCGTCAAAACCGGTTTGAGTCGGTTTGAGCGGTCTGGTCCGGTTTGAGCCGATCTGGTCTGTTTGAGTCCGGTTTGAGCCAGTCTGGTCCGGCTTGAGCCGTTTTGAGCCGGTCTGTTCCTGTTTGAGTCCGGTTAGAGCCGTTGAAAACCGGTTTGAGCCGGTCTAGTCCGGTTTCAGTCCGGTTTGAGCCGGTCAAAACCGGTTTGAGCCGTTTTTGTCCGGTTTGAGTCCGGTTTGAGCCAGTCAAAACCGGTTTGAGCTGGTCTGGCCTCGTTTGATCTGGTCAAAACCCGTTTGAGTCCGGTTTGAGCTGGTCAAAACCGGTTTGAGCCGTTCTGGTCCGGTTTGATCCGGTTTGAGCCGGTCTGGTCTGGTTTGATCCGGTCATAACCGGTTATAGCAGGTCTCGTCCGGTTTCATTCCGGTTTGAGCCGGTCAAAACCGGTTGGAGACTGTCTGGTCCTGTTTGAGTCTGGTTTTTGCCAGTCAAAACAGGTTTTAGCCGGTCAAAACCGGTTTGAGTCCGGTTTGAGGCGGTCAAAACGGGTTTGAGCCTGTCTGGCCTGGTTTGATCTGGTCAAAACCCGTTTGAGTCCGGTTTGAGCCGGTGAAAACTGGTTTCAGCCGGTCTGGTCCGGTTTGAGTCCGGTTTGAGCCCGGTTTGATTAGATTTGAGCCGGTCAAAACTGGTTTGAGCCGATCTGGTCTGTTTTGAGTCCGGTTTGAGCAGGTCAAAACCGTTTTTAGATGGTCTGATCTGGTCAAAACCGGTTTGAGTCGGTTTGAGGTGGTCAAAACCGGTTTGAGCCGGTCTGGTCCGGTTAGAGCCGATCAAAACTGTTTTCAGTCCGGTTTAATCCGGTCAAAACCGGTTTGAGCTGGTCTGGTTCTCTTTGAGATGGTCAAAACCGGTTTGAGCCGGTCTAATACAGTCAAAATAGGTTTGAGCCGGTCTGGTCCGGTTTGAGTCTGGTTTGGACCGGTGAAAACCGGTTTGAGCCGGTCTGATCCGGTTTGAGCCGGTCAAAACCGGTTTGCGCCGGTCTGGTTCGGTTTGAGCCGGTCAAAACCGGTTTGAACCGGTCTAATACGGTCAAAACATGTTTGAGCCGGTCTGGTCGGATTTGAGTCTGCTTTGAGGTGGTCAAAACCGGTTTCAGTCCGGTTCGAGCTGGTCTGGTCCATTCTGGTTTGAATCCGGTTTGAGCCGGTTAAAACCTGTTTGAGCCGGTCCAGTCCGGTTTGAGCCAGTCGAAACCGGATCGAGTTGGTCCGATCCGGTTTGAGCCGGTCAAAACTGGTGTGAGGCGGTCCGGTCCAGTTTGATCTGGTCAAAAGACGTTTGAGTCCGGTTTGTACCGGTCAAAACCGGTTTTATCCGGTCTGGTCCGGTTTGATCTGGTCAAAACCAGTTTCAGTCCGGTTCCAGGCGGTCTAAACCGGTTTGAGCCGGTCTGGATCGGTTTGATCCGGTCAAAACCGGTTTGAACTGGTCAAATATGGTCAAAACAGATTTGAGCCTGTCTGGTCCCGTTTGAGTACGGTTAGAGCCGGTCTAAACCGGTTTGAGTCGGTCCGGTCCGTTTGAGCGGTCAAAACCGGTGTGAGCTGGTCTAGTCCGGTTTGAGCTGACTTGAGCCTGTGTGGTCTGGTTTGATCCGATTTGAGCCAGTATGGCCCAGTTTGAGCCAGTCAAAACCGGTTTGAGGCGGTCTGGTCCTGTTTTAGCCGGTCTGGTCGCGTTTGAGCTGGTCAAAACCGGTTTGATCTGGTCTAGTCCGGATTCAGTCCCCTTTGAGCCGGTCGAAACCGGTTTTAGCTGGTCTGGTCTGGTTTGAGTCTGGTTTGAGCCGGTCAAAACAGTTTGAGTCTGGTTTGAGCGGTCAAAACAGGTTTGAGCCGGTCTGGATCGGTTTGATCCGGTCAAAACCGGTTTGAACTGGTCAAATATGGTCAAAACAGATTTGAGCCTGTCTGGTCCCGTTTGAGTATGGTTAGAGCCGGTCTAAACCGGTTTGAGTCGGTCCGGTCCGAGTTGAGCCGGTAGAAACCGGTGTGAGCTGGTCTAGTCCGGTTTGAGCTGACTTGAGCCTGTGTGGTCTGGTTTGATCCGATTTGAGCCAGTATGGCCCAGTTTGAGCCAGTCAAAACCGGTTTGAGGCGGTCTGGTCCTGTTTTAGCCGGTCTGGTCGCGTTTGAGCTGGTCAAAACCGGTTTGATCTGGTCTAGTCCGGATTCAGTCCCCTTTGAGCCGGTCGAAACCGGTTTTAGCTGGTCTGGTCTGGTTTTAGTCCAATTTGAGCCGGTCAAAACAGTTTTGAGTCTGGTTTGAGCCGGTCAAAACAGGTTTTAGCCTGTCTGGTACGGTTTGATCTGGTTTCAGCCCGTCTGATCCGGTTTGAGCCGGTCTGGTACGGTTTGGTCTGGTTTGACCCGGTCTGGTCAGGTTTGATTCGGTTTGAGCTGGACAAAACCGGTTTGAGTCTGGTTTTAGCCGGTTAAAGCTGGTTTGAACCGGTCTAGCCGGTCTGGTCCGGTTTGAGCCGGTTTGAGTCTGGTCTGTTTGAGTCCGGTTTGAGCCGGTTTGGTCCGGTTTGAGTCCGTGTGGTCCGTTTGAGCCAGTTTGAGCCGGTCTGGCCTGGTTTGATCTGGTTTGAGCCAGTCTGGTCGGTTTGATCCGGTTTGAGCCGGTCTGGTTTGAGTCCGGTTTGAGCCAGTCAAAACGGTTTGAGCGGTTTGAGTCAGTCCAGCCGGTCTGGTCCGGATTGATCCGTTTTGAGCCGGTCTCGTCCGGTTTCTTCTGGTTTGAGCCGGTCAGGTCCGGTTTCATTCGATTTGAGCAGGTCAAAACCGGTTTGAGCCGGTCTAGTCCGGTTTCAGTCCGGTTTTAGCCAGTGAAAACCGGTTTTAGCCGGTCTGGTCCGGTTTTAGTCCAGTTTGAGCTGGTCAAAACAGGTTTGAGTCCGGTTTGAGCCGGTCAAAACAGGTTTTAGCTGGTCTGGTCCGGTTTGTTCCAGTTTGAGCCCGTCTGACCCGGTTTGAGCCGGTCAAAACCGGTTTGAGCCGGTCTGGTATGGTTTGATCAGGTTTGAGCCGGTTTGGTCCGGTTTGATCCGATTTGAGCCCTCTGGTCCGCTTTGAGCCGGTTTGAGCCGGTCTCAACCTGTTTGATCCGGTTTGAGGCCGTCTGGTCCGGTTTCAGCCGGTGTGAGCTGGTCAAAACCGGTTTGAGCCAGTCTGGTCGGTTTGATCCGGTTTGAGCTGGTTTGAGCCTGTCAAAACCGGTTTGAGCCGATCTGGTCCAGTTTGAGCCGATGGAAACTGGTTTGAGCCGTAAAATACGGTCAAAACAGGTTTGATCCGGTTTGAGCTGGTCTGATCCAATTTGAGCCGGTCAAAACCGGTTTGAGTTGGTCTGGTTCGGTTTTAGCCAATCTAATATGTTCAAAACAGGTATGAGCCGGTCTGGTCCGTATTGAGACGGTTAAAACCGGTTTGAGCCAGTCTAAGAGCTGGTCTGGTGTGATTTGATCCCGTTTGAGCTGGTCAAAACTGGTGTGAGTCTGGTTTGAGCCGGTCTGGTCCGTTCCAGTTTGAGTCTGGTTTGAGCCGGTTTGAGTCAGTCCCATCCGGTTTGAGCCAGTTTGAGCTGGTCTGGTCCAGTTTGATCCGATTTGAGCCAGTCTGGCCCGGTTTGAGTCGGTCAAACACGGTTTGAGCCGGTCTGGTACGGTTTGATATGGTTTGAGCCGGTCTGGTCCGGTTTGAGCCGGTCAAAAGAGGTTTGAGCCGGTCCGGTCCGGTTTTAGCCAGTCAAACCCTGTTTGAGGCGGTCTAATCCATTTTGAGCCTGTCAAAACCGGTTTGATCTGGCATTTTGATCCGGTCTAATCCGGTTTCAGCCGGTCTGGTCCAGTTTGATCTGGTTTGAGCCGGTCTGCTCTGGTTTGAGTCTGGTTTGAGGCGGTGAAAACCAGTTTTAGCTGGTCTGGTCCGCTTTGAGCCGGTGAAAACGGTTTTGAGCTGGTCTGGTCTCGTTTGAGCTGGTAAAAAGCGGTTTGAGCTGGTCTGGTCCGGTTTGAGCCAGTCAAAACCGGTTGGAGACGATCTTGTCTGGCTTGAACCTGTCTGGCCTGGTTAGAGCCTGTCAAAACCGGTTTGAGCCGGTCTGGTCAAGTTTGTTCCGATTGAGCCGGTCTGGTCTGGTTTGAGCCCGTCAAAACTGATTTGAGCCGGTCTGGTCTGCTTTGAGCAGGTCAAAACCAGTTTTAGCCGGTCTAAGTACCGGTCTGGTCCGGTTTGATCTGGTTTGAGTCTGGTTTGAGCAGGTCAAAACCGGTTTTAGCCGGTCTGGTCCGGTTTGAGCAGGTCAAACCCTGTTTGAGGCGCTCTAATCCGGTTTGAGCCGGTCAAAACCGGTTTGATCCGGTCAAAACCGGTTTGAATCGGTCTGGTCCGGTTTGAGCCTGGTTTGAGTTGGTCTGGTCCGGTTTGATCCGGTTTGAGCCAGTCTGGTGTGGTTTGAGCCTGTTTGAGCCGGTCTGTTCCGGTTTGAGTCCAGTTTGAGCCGGTCAAAACCGGTTTGAATCGGTCTGGTCCGGTTTGATCCGATTTGAGCCGGTCTGGTCCGGTTTGAGCCCGCCAAAATCGGTTTGTGCTGGTATCGTCCGGTTTGAGCCGGTCAAAACTGGTTTGAGCCGGTCTGGTCCTGTTTGAGCAGGTCAAAACCAGTTTGAGCCGGTCTAGGACAGTCAGAACCGATTTGAGTCGGTGTGGTCCGATTTGATCCGGTTTGAGCCAGTCTGGTCCGGTTTGATCCGGTTTGATCCTGTCAAAACTCGTTTGAGTCCGGTTTGAGCCGGTCAAAACCGGTTTGAGCTGGTCTGGTCCGGATTGATCCGGTCAAAACCGTTATGAGTCCGGTTTAAGATGGTCAAAACCGGTTTGAGCGGGTCTGGTCCTGTTTGATCTGGTCAAAACCGGTTTGAGTCCGGTTTGAGCTGGTTAAAACCGGTTTTAGCCGGTCTGGTTCTGTTTTAGCCGGTCAAAACCGGTTTGGGCCAGTCTAATACAGTCAAAACAAGTTTGAGCTGGTCTGGTCCAGTCTCTCTGTTTTGAGCCGGTCAAAACCGCTTTGATCTGGTCTGGTATGGTTGGAGTCCGGTTTGAGCCCGTCAAAACAGGTTTGAGCTGATCTGGTCCGGTTTGAGCAGTCAAAACCGGTTTGAGCCGGTCAAAACCGTTTGAGCCAGTCTGGTGTGGTTTGATCTGGTTTGAGCCGGTCAAAACGGTTTGAGCCTGGTTTGAGTCGGTCTGGTCCGTTCGGTTTGAATCCGGTTTGAGCGGTTTGAGCGGTCTGGTCTTTGAGTCGGTTTGAGCGGTCTGGTCCGGTTTGAGTCCGGTTTGATGGTCAAAACCGGTTTGAATCGGTCTGGGCCTGTTTGATCCGGTTTGAGCCAGTCTGGTCCAGTTTGATTCGATTTGAGCGGTCAAAACTGGTTTGAGCCGGTCTGGTCCGGTTTGAGCTGGTCAAAACCGGTTTGAGTCGGTCTGGTCCGGTCTGGTCTGTTTGATCCGGACTGAGCAGGTCAAAGCCGGTTTGAGTCCGGTTTGAGCCGGTCTGGTCCGTTCCGGTTTGAGTCAGGTTTGAGACGGTTTGAGCCGGTCTGTTCTGATTCGAGTCCGGTTTGAGCTGGTCAAAACCGGTTTGAAACGGTCTGGTCTGGTTTGATCCCATTTGAGCCGTTCTGGTCCGGTTTGAGCCCGTCAAAATCAGTTTGTGCCGGTCTGGTCCGGTTTGAGCCGGTCAAAACCGGTTGAGATGGTCTGGTCCGGTTTGAGCAGGTCGAAACCGGTTTGAGCCTGTCTAACACGGTCAAAACTGGTTTTAGCCGGTCTGGTCCATTTTGATCCGTTTGAGCTGGTCAAAACCGGTTTGAGTACGGTTTGAGCCGGTCAAATCCGCTTTGAGACGGTCTGGTCCGGTTTGGTCCGGTTTGAGCCCGTCTGGTCTGGTTTGAGCCGGTTTGAGCTGGTCTGATCTGGTTTGAGATGGTCAAAACCGGTTTTAGCCAGTCTCGTCCGATTTGAGCCAGTCAAAACCTGTTTGAGCCGGTCTGGTCCGGTTTCTTCCGGTTTGAGCCTGTCAAAAGGGGTTCGAGACGGTCTGGATCTTTTTGAGTCCGGTTTGAGTCGGTCAAAACCGATTTGAGCCAGTCTGGTCCTGTTTGATCCGGTCAAAACCGGTTTGAGTCCGTTTTCAGCCAGTCAAAACCGGTTTGAGCCGGTCTCGTTCTGTTTTAGCCGGTCAAAACCGGTTTGAGCAGGTCTAATACAGTGAAAACAAGTTTGAGCTGGTCTGTTCCGTTCTCTCTGCTTTGCGCCGGTCAAAACCGGTTTGATCCGGTTTGAGCCCATCTGGTCCTGTTTGATCTGGTCGAAACCCTTTGGAGTCGGGTGTGAGCCGGTCAAAACCGGTTTGAGTTGGTGTGGTCCCGTATGAGCCGGTCAAAACAGGTTTCAATCTGGTTTGAGCCGGTCAAAACCAGTTTGAGCCGGTGTGGCTCGGTTTGAGCCGCTCAAAACCGATTTGAGCCGGTCTAACACGGTCACAACAGGTTTGAGCCGGTCTGGTGTGGTTTGATCTGGTTTGAGACGGTCAAAACCGGTTTGAGCCCATCTGGTCCTGTTAGAGCCGGTCAAAACCGGTTTGAGCCGGTCTGGTCCGGTCTGGTCTGGTTTGAGCCGGTCAAAACCTGTTTGAGTTGGTCTGGTCCGGTTTGATTCCGGTTTGAGCCGGTCCAGTCTGGTTTGAGCCCGTCCGGTCTGGTTTGAGCTGGTCTGTTCCATTTTTGTCCGGTTTTAGCCAGTCAAAACCGGTTTGATCCGGTCTGGTCCGGTTTGATCTGGTCAAAACCGATTTGAGTCCGGTTTTAGCTGGTCAAATCCGGATTGAGCCATCTGGTCCGGTTTGATCCAGTCAAAACTGGTTTGAGTCCGGTTTGAGCCTGTCAAAACTGGTTTGAGCCGGTCTGGTTTGGTTTTAGCCAGTGTAATACGGTCAAAACCGTTTGAGCCTGTCTGGTGCGGTCTAGTCTGGTTTTAGCCAGTGAAAACCGGTTTGAGCAAGTTGGCTCCGGTTTGAGTCCTGTTTGAGCCAGTCAAAACAGGTTTGAGCCGGTCTAGTCCAGTTTGAGCTGACTTGAGCCGTTGTTGTCCGGTTTGAGCCGATTTGTACCAGTCTGGCCCGGTTTGAGCCAGTCAAAACCTTTTTGAGCCGGTCTGGTCCTGTTTCAGCAGGTCTGGTCACGTTTGAGCCAGTCAAAACCGGTTTGAGCCGGTCTAGTCCGGTTTCAGTCCGGTTTGAGCCGGTCAAAACCGGTTTGAGCCGGTCTGGTCCGGATATAGTCCGGTTTGAGTCGGTCAAAACAGGTTTCAGCCGGTCTGGTTCGGTTTGAGCTGATCTGGTCCGGTTTGAGCCTGTAAAAACCGGTTGGAAACTGTCTGGGCCGGTTTGAGTCCGGTTTGAGCCGGTCAAAACCAGTTTGAGCCGGTCTGGCCTGGTTTGATCTGGTCAAAACCCGTTTGACTCTGGTTTGAGCCGGTCAAAACTGGTTTGAGCCGTTCTGGTCCGGTTTGATCCGGTTTGAGCCGGTCTGGTCCGGTTTGATCGGGTCAAAACCCGTTTGAGTCGGGTGTGAGCCAGTCAAAAGCGGTTTGAGTCGGTGTGGTCCAGTTTGAGCTGGTCAAAACCGGTTTGAATCCGGTTTGAGCCGGTCAAAACCGGTTTGAGCCGGTCTGATTCGGTTTGAGCTGGTCAAAACCAATGTGAGCCAGTCTAATACGGTCAAAACAGGTTTGAGCCGGTCTGGTGCGGTTTGATCCCGTTTCATCTGGTCAAAACCGGGTGAGTCCGGTTTGACCCAGTCTGGTCCGTTCCGGTTTGAGTCCGGTTTGAGCAGGTTTGAGCCAGTCTGGTCCGGTTTGAGTCTGGTGTAAGTCAGTCTGGCCCGTACCGGTTTGAGTCTGGTTTGAGCCGGTTTGAGCCGGTCTGGTCCGTATTGATCCGGTCTGAGGCGGTCTGGTCCAGTTTGAGCCGGTCAAAACAGGTTTGAGTGCCGTTTGAGCCGGTCAAAACAAGTTTGAGTCTGGTTTGAGCCAGTGGAAACCGGTTTGAGACGGTCTGGCCAGGTTTGATCCGGTTTGAGCCGGTCTGGTCTGGTTTGAGCCGCTCTAGTCCGGATTGATCCCGTTTGAGACAGTCTGGGCCGCTTTGATTCGATTTGAGCCAGTCAAACCCGGTTTGAGCCGGTCTGGTCCGGTTTGAGCAGGTTGAAACCGGTTTGAGTCGGTCTAACATGGTCAAAACCGGTTTGAGCCAGTCTGGTCAGCTTTGATCCGGTTTGAGCCGGTCTGGTCCGATTTGATCCAGTTTGATCCAGTCAAAACTCGTTTGAGTCCGGTTTGAGTGGGTCAAAACCGGTTTTAGTCTGTCTAGCCGGTCTGGTCCGGATTGATCCGTTTTGAGCCAGTGTGGTCCGGTTTCATCGGGTTTGAGCCGGTCTGGTCTGGTTTAATTCGATTTGAAAAAGTCAAAACCAGTTTGAGCCTGTCTGGTCCTCTTTGACCCGGTCAAAACCAGTTGGAGCCATTCTGGTCCGGTTTGATCCGGTTTGAGCCAGTCTGGTCCGGTTTGAGTCCGGTTTGAGCAGGTCAAAACCGGTTTGAGCCGGTGTGGTCCGGTTTGATTCGGTCAAAACCCGTTTGAGTTGGGTGTGAGCCCATCAAAAACGGTTTGAGACGGTCTAATACGGAAAAAACAGGTTGGAGCCGGTCTGATGCGGTTTGATCCAGGTTGATCCGGTCAAAACCGGGTGAGTCCGGTTTGAGTGGGTCTGATCCGTTACGGTTTGAGTCCGGTGTGAGCAGGTTTGAGCCAGTCTGGTCCGGTTTGAGTCCAGTGTAAGCTGGTCTGGTCCGGTTTGAGCAGGTTTGAGCCAGTCTGGTCGGTTTGAGCCGGTTTGAGCCGGTCTGGTCCGGATTGATCCGTTTGAGCCGGTCTGGCCTGGTTTGATCTGGTCAAAACCGTTTGAGCCGGTTAAAACTGGTTTGAGTCGGTTTGAGACAGTCAAAACCGGTTTGAGCCTGTCTGGTCGGTTTGATCCGGTTTGAGCCGTCTGGTCTGGTTTGAGCTGGTCAAAACCGGTTTGAGCCGGTCTGGTCTGGTTTTAGTCCGGTTTCAGCTGGTCAAAACCGGTTTCAGCTGGTCTGTTCCGGCTTGAGGCTGTCAAAACCGGTTGGAACCGGTCTGGGCGGTTTGAGTCCGTTTGAGCCGGTGAAAACCGGTTTGAGCCGGTCAGGCTTGGTTTGATCTGGTCAAAACCCATATGAGTCTGGTTTGAGCAGGTGAAAACCGGTTTGTGATGTTCTCGTCCGGTTTGAGCTGGTTTGAGCTGGTCTGGTCAGGTTTGAGCCGGTTTGAGCCAGTCTGGTCCGGTTTGATCCGGTTTGAGCCAGTCTGGTCTGGTTTAATTCGATTTGAAAAGTCAAAACCAGTTTGAGCCTGTCTGGTCCAGTTTGAGCCGGTCAAAACCAGTTTGAGCCGGTCTGGTCCGGTTTGATCCGGTTTGAGCCAGTCTGGTCGGTTTGAGTCCGGTTTGAGCAGGTCAAAACCGGTTTGAGCCGGTCTGGTCCGTTTGATTCGGTCAAAACCGGTTTGAGTCTGGTTTGAGCCAGTCAAAACCGGTTTGAGCCAGTCTGTTCCTGTTTGAGCCGGTCAAAACAGGTTTGAGCCGGTCTGATGCGGTTTGATCCAGGTTGATCCGGTCAAAACCGGTTTGAGTCCGGTTTGAGTCGGTCTGGTCCGGTTTGATCCGGTTTGAGTCCGGTGTGAGCAGGTTTGAGCCAGTCTGGTCCGGTTTGAGTCCAGTGTAAGCTGGTCTGGTCCGTACCGGTTTGAGTCTGGTTTGAGCCGGTTTGAGCCGGCCTGTTCCGGATTGATACGGGCTGAGCCTGTCTGGTCCAGTTTGAGCCGGTTAAAACTGGTTTGAGTCGGTTTGAGACAGTCAAAACCGGTTTGAGCCTGTCTGGTCGGGTTTGATCCGGTTTGAGCCGGTCTGGTCTGGTTTGAGCTGGTCAAAACCGGTTTGAGCCGGTCTGGTCTGGTTTTAGTCCGGTTTCAGCTGGTCAAAACCGGTTTCAGCTGGTCTGTTCCGGCTTGAGGCTGTCAAAACCGGTTGGAACCGGTCTGGGCCGGTTTGAGTCCGGTTTGAGCCGGTGAAAACCGGTTTGAGCCGGTCAGGCTTGGTTTGATCTGGTCAAAACCCGTATGAGTCTGGTTTGAGCAGGTGAAAACCGGTTTGTGATGTTCTCGTCCGGTTTGAGCTGGTTTGAGCTGGTCTGGTCAGGTTTGAGCCGGTTTGAGCCAGTCTGTTCCTGTTTGAGCCGGTCTGGTCCTGTTTGAGTCCGGTTTCAGCCGGTCAAAACCTGTTTCAGCCGGTCTGGTCCGGTTTGAGTCCGGTTTGAGCCAGTCAAAACAGGTTTCAGCCGGTCTGGTCTGGTTTGAGTCCGGTTTGAGCCGGTCAAAACCGGTTTGAGCCGGTCTGGCCTGGTTTGATCAGGTCGAAATCTGTTTGACTCTGGTTTGAGCCAGACAAAACTGGTTTGAGCCATTCTGGACCGGTTTGATCCGGTTTGAGCCGGTCTGGTCTGGTTTGACCGGTCAAAACCGGTTTGAACCGGTGTAGCCGGTCTGGTCCGGATTGTTCCGGTTTAAGTCGGTCTGGTCCGGTTTGATGCGGTTTGAGTCTGTGTGGTCCATTTTGAGCCGGTTTGAGCACGTCTCATCCGGTTTGATACGGTTTGAAACAGTCAGGTCTGGTATGATTCGATTTGAGCTGGTCAAAACGGGTTTGAGCCAGTCTGGTCCGCTTTGAGCCGGTCAAAACCATTTGGATTCGGTCTGGTCCTGTTTGATACGGTTTGAGTCGGTCTGGTCCGGTTTGAGCCGTTCAAAACCGGTTCGATTCGGACCGATCCGGTTTGAGCCGGTCAAAACCGGTTTGAGCTGGTCCTGTCCGGTTTGAGCCAATCTGATCCGTTTTTAGTCCCGTTTGTGCCGGTCAAACCGGTTTGTTCCGGTCTGGTCTGGTTTGAGCCAGTAAAAACCAGTTTGAGTCCAGATTGAGACGCTCAAAACCGGTTTGAGCTGGTCCAGCCGGTGTGGTCTGGATTGACACGTTTTTACCGGGTCTGGTCGGGTTTCATCAGGTTTGAGCTGGTCTGCTCCGGTTTAATTTGATTTGAGCCTGTTAAAACCGGTTTGAGCCTGTCTGTTCCAGTTTAAGCCGGTCTGGTCGAATTTGAGAGGGTCAAAACCGGTTTGAGCCGGTCTGGTCCGGTTTGAGTCTGGTTTGAGCCACGCAAAACTGGTTTGACTCGGTCTGGTCCGGTTTGATCCGCAGAAAGAAGCTCCTGAGAAACTGCTTTGTGTTCTGTGAATTATCACACAGAGTTACAGATTTCGCCTCCAGAAGCCGTGCACTAAGACTCTTCTTGTGGAAATTGCCAAGGGATATTTGGAAGCCCTTAGAGGCCTATGTTGAAAAAGGAAATATCCTCAGATGAAAACTGGAAAGAAGCTTTCTGAGAAACTGTTTTGTGTTCTGTGAATTCATCTCACAGAGTTACAGCTTTCCCTTCCAGAAGCTGTTCTCAAAGACTGTTCTTGTGGGATTGGCAAAGGGATATTTGGAAGCCCATAGAGGCCTATGGTGAAAAAGAAAATATCCTCAGATGAAAACTGGAAAGAAGCTTTCTGAGAAACTGCTTTGTGATGCGCGACTTTCACTCACTGAGTTACAGCTGTATTTCTCGGAGCTGCTTGCTAGCCTTATTTCTGTGAAATCTGAGAACTGATATTTCGGATCCCTTTGAAGACTATAGGGCCAAAGGAAATATCCTCCAATCAAAATGAGAAAGAAGCTTTCTGAGGAACTTTGTGATCTGTTAATTCATCTCACACAGTTACAGCCTTCTCCTCAAGAAGCCTTTCGCTAAGACTGTTCTTCTGGAATTTGCAAATGGGTATTTGTAAGCCCATGGAGGGCTACGCTGAAAAGGGAAATATCCTCACATGAAAACTAGAAAGAAGCTTTCTGAGAAACTGCTTTGTGTTCTGTGTATTCATCTCACTGAGTTATAGCTTTCCGATCCAGAAGCCGTTCGCTATGACTGTTCTCGTGGAATTTGCAAAGAGATATTTGGAAGCCCATAGAGGCCTATGGTGAAAAAGAAAATATCCTCAGATGAAAACTGGAAAGAAGCTTTCTGAGAAACTGCTTTGTGTTCCGTGAATTCATCTCACAGAGTTACAGCTTTCCCCTCAAGAAGCCGTTCACTAAGACTGTTTTTGTGGAATTTGCAAAGGGATATTGGAAGCCCATGGAGGGCTATGGTGAAAAGGAAATATCCTCAGATGAAAACTGGAAAGAAGCTTTCTGAGAAACTGCTTTGTGATGTGTGACTTCCACTCACTGAGTTACAGCTGTATTTCGTGGAGCTGTTTGCTAGCCTTATTTCTGTGGAATCTGAGAACACATATTTCGGATCCCTTTGAAGACTATAGGGCCAAAGGAAATATCCTCCAATCAAAATGAGAAAGAAGCTTTCTGAGAAACTTCTTTGTGATCTGTGAATTCATCTCACAGAGTTACAGCTTTCCCCTCAAGAAGCCTTTCGCTAAGACTGTTCTTGTGGAATTTGCAAAGGGATATTTGGAATCCCATGGAGGGCTATGGTGAAAAGGGAAATATCCTCAGATGAAAACTGGAAAGAAGCTTTCTGAGAAACTGCTTTGTGTTCTGTGAATTCATCTCAGAGTTACAGCTTTCCCTTCCAGAAGCCGTTCACTAATACTGTTCCTGTGGAATTTGCAAAGGGATATTGGAAAGCCCACAGATCCTATGGTGAAAAAGAAAATATCCTCAGATGAAAACTGGAAAGAAACTTTCTGAGAAACTGCTTTGTGATGTGTGACTTCCACTCACTGAGTTACAGCTGTATTTCGTGGAGCTGTTTGCTAGCCTTATTTCTGTGGAATCTGAGAACTGATATTTCGGATCCCTTTGAAGACTATAGGGCCAAAGGAAATGTCCTCCGATCAAAATGAGAAAGAAGCTTTCTGAGAAACTTCTTTGTGACCTGTGAATTCATCTCACAGAGTTACAGCTTTCCTCTTAAGAAGCCTTTCGCTAAGACTGTTCTTGTGGAATTTGCAAAGGGATATTTCGAAGCCCATGGAGGGTATGGTGAAAAGGCAAATATATTCAGATGAAAACTGGAAAGAAGCTTTCTAAGAAACTGCTTTGTGTTCTGTCAATTCATTTCACAGAGTTACAACTTTCCTCAAGAGAAGCCATTCGCTAAGACTGTTGTGGAATTTGCAAGGGATATTTAGAAATCCATAGAGGCCTATGGTTAAAAAGAAATTACCCTCAGATGAAAACTCAAAAGAAGTTTTCTGAGAAACTGCTTTGTGATGTGTGACTTCCACTCACTGAGTTTCAGCTGTGTTTCATGAAACAGTTTGCTAGCCTTATTTCTCTGGAATGTGAGAACTGATATTTCGGATCCCTTTGAAGGCTATAGGGCCAAAGGAAATATCCTCCGATCAAAATGAGAAGGAAGCTTTCTGAGGAACTTCTTTGTGTTCTGTGAATTTGTTCCACAGAGTTACAGTTTTCCCCTCCAGAAGCCGTTCGCTAAGACTGTTCTTGTGGAATTTGCAAAGGGATATTTGGAAGTCCATAGAGGCCTATGGTAAAAAAGAAAATATCCTCAGATGAAAACTGGAAAGAAGCTTTCTGAGAAACTGCTTTGTGATGTGTGAATTCCACTCACTGAGTTACAGCTGTATTTCGTGGAGCTGTTTGCCAGCCTTATTTCTGTGGATTCTGAGTACTGATATTTGGAAGCCCTTTGAAGACTATGGGACCAAAGGAAATATCCTCCGATCAAAATGAGAAAGAAGCTTTCTGAGGAACTTCTTTGTGTTCTGTGAATTCGTCCCACAGAGTTACACCTTTCCCCTCCAGAAGCTGTTCGCTAAGACTGTTCTTGTGGAATTTGCAAAGGGTTATTTGCAAGCCCATAGAGGCCTATGGAGAAAAAGAAAATATCCTCAGATGAAAACTGGAAAGACGCTTTCTGACAAACTGCTTTGTGATGTATGAATTACACTCACTGAGTTACAGCTGTATTTCGTGGAGCTGTTTTCTAGCCTTATATCTGTGGAATCTGAGAACTGATATTTCTGATCACTGTATTTTGTTAACTGATATTTCGGATCCCTTTGAAGACTATAGGGCCAAAGGAAATATCCTCCGATCAAAATGAGAAAGAAGCGATCTGAAAAACTTCTTTTTGATCTGTGAATTCATCTCACAGAGTTACAGCTTTCACCTCAAGATGCTTTTCGCTAAGAGTGTTCTTGTGGAATATGCAAAGGGATATTTTGAAGTGCAAGGAGGGCTATGGTTAAAAGGGTAATATCCTCAGATGAAAACTGGAAAGAAGCTTTCTGAGAAACTGCTTTGTGTTCTGGGAATTCATTACACAGAGTTACAGCTTTCCCCTCCAGAAGCCATTCGCTAAGACTGTTGTCGTGGAATTTGCAAAGGGATATTTGGAAGCCCATAGAGGCCTATGTTGAAAAAGAAAATATCCTCAAATGAAAACTGGAAAGAAGTTTTCTGAGGAACTGCTTTGTGATGTGTAACTTCAGCTCACTGAGTTACAGCTGTATTTCATGTAGCTGTTGGCTAGCCTTATTTCTGTGGGATCTGAGAACTGATATTTCGGAACCCTTTTATGACTATAGTGTCAAAGGAAATATCCTCTGATCAAAATGAAAGAGAAGCTATCTGAGGAACTTCTTTGTGATCTGTGAATTCATCTCACAGAGTTACAGCTTTCCCCTCCAGAAGCCGTTCGCTAAGACTGTTCTTGTGGAATTTGCAAAGAGATATTTGGAAGCCCATAGAGGCCTATGGTGAAAAAGAAAATATCCTCAGATGAAAACTGGAAAGAAGCTTTCTGAGAAACTGCTTTGTGATCTGTGACTTCCACTCACTGAGTTACAGCTGTATTTCGTGGAGCTGTTTGCTAGCCTTATTTCTGTGGAATCTGAGAACTGATATTTCAGATCCCTTTGAAGACTATAGGGCCAAAGGAAATATCCTCCGATCAAAATGAGAAAGAAGCTTTCTGAGAAACTTCTTTGTGATCTGTGAATTCATCTCACAGAGTTACAGCTTTCTCCTCAAGAAACCTTTCGCTAAGACTGTTCTTGTGGAATTTGCAAACTGATATTTGCAAGCGCATGGAGGGCTATGGTGAAAAAGGAAATATCCGCAGATGAAAACTAGAAAGAAGCTTTCTGAGAAACTGCTTTGTGTTCTGTGAATTCATCTCACAGAGTTACAGCTTTCCCTTCCAGAAGCCGTTCTCTAAGACTGTTCTTGTGCAATTTGCAAAGGGATATTTGGAAACCCATAGAGGCCTATTGTGAAAAAGAAAATATCTTCAGATGAAAACTGTAAAGAAGTGATCTGAGAAACTGCTTTGTATTCGGTGTATTCATCTCACAGAGTTACAGCTTTTCGATACAGAAGCCGTTCGCTAAAACTTTTCTTGTGAAATCTGCAAAGGGATATTTGGAAGCCCATAGCGGCCTATGGTGAAAAAGAAGCTTTCCTCAGATGAAAACTGGAAAGAAGCTTTCTGAGAAACTGCTTTGTGATGTGTGACTTTCACTCACTGAGTTACAGCTGTATTTCATGGAGCTGTATGCTAGCATTATTTCTGTTCAACCTGAGAACTGATATTTCGGATCCGTTTCAAGACTATAGGGCCAAAGGAAATATCCTCTGATCAAAATGAGAAAGAAGCTTTCTGAGAAACTTCTTTGAGTTCTGTGTATTCATCTCACTGAGTTACAGCTTTCCGATACAGAAGCCGTTCGCTATGACTGTTCTCGTGGAATTTGCAAAGGGATATTTGGAAGACCATAGAGGCCTACGGTGAAAAAGAAAATATCCTCAGATGAAAACTGGAAAGAAGCTTTCTGAGAAACTGCTTTGTGTTCTGTGAATTCATCTCACAGAGTTACAGCTTTCCCCTCCATTAGCCGTTCTCTAAGACTGTTCTTGTGGAATTTGCAAAGGGATATTTGGAAACCCATAGAGGCCTATGGTGAAAAAGAAAATATCCTCAGATGAAAACTGGAAAGAAGCTTTCTGAGAAACTGCTTTGTGATGTGTGACTTCACTCACTGAGTTACAGCTGTATTTCGTGGAGCTGTTTGCTAGCCTTATTTCTGTGGAATCTGAGAACTGATATTTCGGATGCCTTTGAAGACTATAGGGCCAAAGGAAATATCCTCAGATGAAAACTGGAAAGAAGCTTTCTGAGAAACTGCTTTGTGATGTGAATTCATCTCACAGAGTTACAGCTTTCTGAGAAACTGCTTTGTGTTCTGTGAATTCATCTCACAGAGTTACAGCTTTCCTCAAGAAGCCTTTCGCTAAGACTGTTCTTGTGGAATTTGCAAAGTGATATTTGGAAGCCCATAGAGGCTATGGTGAAAAGGAAATATCCTCCGATCAAAATGAGAAAGAAGCTTGAGAAACTGCTTTGTGTTCTGTGAATTCATCTCACAGAGTTACAGCTTTCCTCAAGAAGCCTTTCGCTAAGACTGTTCTTGTGGAATTTGCAAAGGATATTTGGAAGCCCATAGAGGCTATGGTGAAAAGGAAATATCCTCCGATCAAAATGAGAAAGAAGCTTGAGAAACTGCTTTGTGTTCTGTGAATTCATCTCACAGAGTTACAGCTTTCCTCAAGAAGCCTTCGCTAAGACTGTTCTTGTGGAATTTGCAAAGTGATATTTGGAAGCCCATAGAGGCCTATGGTGAAAAGGAAATAT